>APFE031510683.1:0-25502 GCA_000404065.3 Pinus taeda
TTGATACATCTTAACTCTAAATTTACCCAGGCCTAGAGGGATCAAATCTTTTAAAACACAAACATGTTTTAGAGAAAAAAAAGATTTGATCCATCTCACTCATTGATAAATACATAATTAAGATGAAATCTAGATTAGTAATTTAATATTTACCATTATTTTTGGTAAAATTAAATAGAATCCAAACTAATAATTTAATATTTGCTGTCATTTTTAGCAAAATTAACCTGGGTTTAAAGTAATCAACTGTGATGTGCATAAAAGTAATCATGTATTGGCATCTAGCAGGTAGCTAGGACTCTTTATCATGTTGTAGTTGACGAAGCCGTTTTCAAATGGTATGCGCAGGTGGTTTAGTTTTTATTTACAGGCTATTTGTTTGTGTGCGCAGATTGTATTGATTCCCAGCAATTAATTGGAGTCCATCTGTGTAGACTCCTCTTTGCCCTGGACATTCCTTGCATCCCATCTGGTTGAGCAGCCCCAGATCTTTTGCTATCGTTTCCCAGCAATTAATTGGAGTCAATCAGCCTAAACTCCTCTTTGCCATAACAATTCCTTGCATCTCGTCTGGTAGAGTAGCCCCGGATCTTTTGGTTAAACTCTTTTTGCAAAGTCCATAGTTCAGATGGATTCATTACCAAGGAAGCGGAACAGAGAAGCAGCGGTAGACCGTGTCACACCTCGGCTACGCAATGATGGTGAGTCTTCCGCATCATCAGCCTCGCACCTTTCTTTCCAACAGCAGAGGAAGCGAACAAAGGGCTTAGATTTGCATTTTACAGCAGCTTCCGTTGCTCCTCCTCCTCCAGGAAGGGTTTGTTTCCCTAATTCACCAGAAAGAGGATTGAAAAGTATTCTTGATTTCGGCCTCGAATTAGGACGAGGCAAATTAGGAAGCGAAAGATTGAAGCGAAAGATTGAAAAAGATTATGATTTCGGCCTCGAATTAGGACGAGGCAAATTAGGAAGCGAAAGATTGAAGCGAAAGATTGAAAAAGATTATGATTTCGGCCTCGAATTAGGACGAGGCAAATTTGGTCTGGTGAGAATATGCAAGAGAAAAGCTACTGGGAAAGAGCTCGCCTGTAAGACTATCTCAAAAAAGACTGAAGAAAATGTGTATAAGGAGATTGAGATTATGCAGCATCTGTCAGGCCATCCTAATGTCGTCACACTCCAAGCTGTGTATGAAGATGCAGAATCTTTGCATCTTGTGATGGAGTTATGCACTGGTGGACGCCTCACTGACGAGATGTCTCGGACTGGACGCTACTCTGAGCATCAGGCAGCAAACTTGATCAAGGAATTAATAACGGTCATTAAATACTGTCATCAGTTGGGTGTTGTCCATCGGGACATTAAACCTGAGAATATTCTCAGAACCAGTTCTGGACAACTGAAGCTAGCTGATTTTGGCTTGTCCACGCGGTTTGCAAAAGGGATTTGTCTGTCCTTTGGTTCTGCTCACTAAACATGTACACAAGAACATATTATCATTATTAAATAATTCACCAGTTTTCTTTATGTATTTGACTGAGAGTACATTTTCACATTCAAACAGGTCAAAATTTATCTGGAGTGGTAGGGACTCCTTCATATATTGCCCCTGAAGTTTTGGCAGGGACGACTTATTCAGAAAAGGTTGATGTTTGGGGGGCTGGTGTCCTCCTACATGCCCTTTTGATAGGCATATTACCATTTCGAGGAGCATCTATTGAAGCCATATTTGAGGCAATAAAACTAGTACAGTTAGATTTTCATTCTCAAGTGTGGCAGCCCATATCAGGGCTAGCAAGGGATTTGCTATCAAGGATGCTTTCAAGGGATGTGGAAAAGAGACCTTCTCCGCAGCAAGTACTGAGTGAGTAAATTTGTTGCATTGCTGATAATTAAATATTTTGTATATCTGTTATCTTTATTTTCTCTTAAAATGTAATTATGACCATATTTGCATCATCTGTGGCTGCAGGCCACCCTTGGATCAAGTTTTACACGGAGTCTAATGTAAAGACTCCAGCCAGCATTCCTTACACGGAGTCTAATGTAAAGATTCCAGGCAGCATTCCTGTGAAGGATCAATGCTCAGAAGAAACCCCGCTTCCAATGTCTTCATATAAAAGGGAGAAAAGAGCGCAGTTTGCGAATTCAATTCCAACAGAGTATGGAGAAGATGAATCCTGGTTGTTAAGTATGAAGAATCGTTGGACTAATCTCCACTTCCATTGCCTCCCTTTAAAAGGGACAGATCATGCAGAACATTTAGATTTAGATTTTCATTCTCAAGTGTGGCAGCCCATATCAGGGCTAGCAAGGGATTTGGTATCAAGGATGCTTTCAAGGGATGTGGAAAAGAGACCTTCTCCGCAGGAAGTACTGAGTGAGTAAATTTGTTGCATTGCTGAGAATTAAATATTTTTGTATATCTACTATCTTTATTTTCTCTTAAAATGTAATTATGACCATATTTGCATCATCTGTGGCTGCAGGCCACCCTTGGATCAAGTTTTACACGGAGTCTAATGTAAAGATTCCACCCAGCATTCCTTACACGGAGTCTAATGTAAATATTCCACCCAGCATTCCAAAAGGGAAAAACTGTTCCCTTGCAGTGAAGGATCAATGCTTAGAAGAAACCCCACTTCCATTGTCTTCATATAAAAGGGAGAAAAGAGCGCAGTTTGCAAATTCAATTCCAACAGAGTATGGAGAAGATGAATCTTTCGTCGGGACTTTGCAGGGTTTCTCACGTCTAAGACAGCTGGTATTTCAGAGATGTGATTATCTGAGCCAAAAATTGTAGATGCTCTTGCAGCTGGTATTTCACAGATGAGATTATCTGAGCCAAAAAGGAGCAGACCTTGTGTTCCTGCAGGGTTTCCCACATCCAAAACACCTAGCGCTTGATGTCCAAGCAGCAGGGAAATATGCATCTGCCATTTTAGTTATAGAATTATTTGAGCCTAAAAGGAGTAGACCTTGTGTTCCTCCATGCCCTGTTCCACTCCATTGCTTAAGTTACAGTTTGTGTTCAGCATTTTGAAAGCGTGCCATTGCTGACTGTCACTGACAGATAGTGATCATTACTTATTGGTCCCGCGGCTCAAGATGTTTATAATGGAGGTGTGACTAATATCATGTGTTCATTTATCTATTCATTATGTGTTGATTGATCCATTCACTGAATAACTGAAGGTGGAAACTAAAAAATATCTTAACATGAATGACTCCATTGTTTGTGCCAGTATAAGGTGTGCCCTGCTATTGAGCCCACCAAGCATTGATAAATACTGATATCAATATATGTACGAGGAATTGAATGGTTTGTTTTGTCATTTATACCTATCTCTTACTTGAATGAAATCGGAAAGCAGCATTTTTATGAATGACTCCATTGTTTGTGCCAGTATAAGGTGTGCCCTGCTATTGAGCCCACCAAGCATTGATAAATACTGATATCAATATATGTACGAGGAATTGAATGGTTTGTTTTGTCATTTATACCTATCTCTTACTTGAATGAAATCGGAAAGCAGCTGGAAAAATGCAAGATTTCAGAAAGCCAATAGAGTTGGGGAAATTCAAAATATTTACATTGCATTTAGTTTTTTACTTGACTGAGGTTTTGTATTTTTTTTAACCATTCATTGTTGTTATAATTCATCACAGATTTATTCTTTTTGTGTGTTGAAGATATTATTTGAGTTAGATGTTGTTATTTCGTAGATTTTTCTATGTGGATTTTAGCAGGGAGGAAAATAAATTCGGTAAAATGATATAACATAATCCAATTTTTTATTAGACATTTTAGAATGCTATTGATATATTTTCTCTAGAATTTGGCATTTATGTGTTGTATAGTATTGATAAACAATTTAATACCAATGTTTATTAATGGCTTAATGAACAGATAACTTTCAGTGGTTCTTCAACTTTATATGCAATTTCTGATGAGGTAGCTTGGTGGGCTTGATGCCTGGTTTTAGTATTTGTAGAGTTTGTTGAGAAGGGAACAACAAAAAATCCCTTAGAATATGCATTAAATATCTCTAAGGAATCTTCCATTAAATCTCAGAAATTCTTAGCATGGACCAATTGGTCATGTATGAGTTAAATAGAATTGTCTGAACCTACCATTTTTTGTTACTATTAACTCAAGCTTTAATTTTATATAAATGCACTTTAACCTTCCCATTTTTCACAAGAAAAAGTCAACTTTCCATTTTTTGTTACTATTAACTCAAGCTTTAATTTTATATGACTGCAGTTCAACCTTCTCATTTTTCACAAGAAAAAGTCAACCTTCCATTTCTAGACATGAAAGTACCTTCTCTTACAAATAAAGCACTAAATGACCATTAAATCTTACAAATAAAGCACTAAATGACCATTTGCTCTGGCAAGAACATGATGATCTTCCCTTCTCTTGCAAGGTACCTACCCACTTTGTGAAAGGGCCTTTTCTTAGCTTGTCATGTTGGAATGCCAATGCATGTGGGTGTCCATTTCCAATAAATTATGCAATTGTTTTTCTATTTGTGCGCTTATGGTCCTCGTATGAGTATGTATGTTCTACCATGCTGAACAGGTTTCTAGGGGTGTCCCCATCACTTAAAAATATAATCTTGAGTATTGTGTTGTTGGCAAGAAAACATAACTGTTAATGTAGAACATATCACTTTGTTCACTTCTTTGTGGTTCAAATACACAAATACTATTGGGTTTAGAGGATAGAAATAAAATTGTTGGTGAGCTAAGTCACCTGACACGAGGATTCAGGATTCAATGGATACAAGGATTCAAGTGTCAGATACAGACACTGTGGGAACAAGACACGTTTGGATACGTTATATATATATAGATATATTAAAAATTAGTTATTTCTTACACAAATTCTCATTCATGATACAAATTCATTGATCGAAACATAGATTTTCATCTAGATGTAAGTTTTACAAAGTAACATTATGCATACAAAATTACAAATACAATTGTGACATAAATGATAAATCATAAATTATAATACATATTCAATTCATCAATGATCCAAAAGACAAGATAGTAAGATAAATACACTGTAGTTTTCTCATTAAGTCATCAAAATCAAAATGTGTACTGTTTACATAGGTAGTGCAATGGCAATGGCAAATAGAAATAGCAAATACAAAATAACTACAAGTATACAACCTCAAGGCAGTAGGTAGCTCATGACTCATGAGTCATCAATCCTCATAGTCATCATCAAAATCAACATTATTGTCCTCATCATCATGGTCACCACTTCTCTCCTCTGTTTCATCCTATTCCTTTGTATCCAAAGTCATCTCTGCATATTCTTGTGTGAATTATGACCCTTCTACAGTATCACCATCATCAAATTTGATAGGCTCTAGCACTAGATCATTGAGATCTAAGTTGGCCAATGCCAACTCAACACTGTTGTTTAGACTCATATCATCAGGTAAGACATCCCACATCTTTGTTTTTCGCTTCAACCACTCATCCCTCTGCCTATAAATAAGATGAAATTTGGTGTGCACATACACCATTGTCTCTGCCCTGGACTGCTCAAGCTTGCTCTTCTTGACACTATACAAATTCCCATATGTGCTCCAATTCCTCTCGCAACAAGAGAATGAAGTCACCTGAGAGAGGAGCCTCATAGCTAACTGCTATAGAGGAAGGCTTGTTGGCCCCTGATTTTCTAGGCAAGAATAAGGCTTCTTAGCCCCTATCTCTAATCATATCATATCATGCAAAATGACCAGTGCCAGTGGAAAACTTTGTAAAGGCATCATCCACTTCATCAAGGGATGGTCGACCCTGAAAAACCTATATGAATGTATCTTTCCTCCCCTGTGAGATTTCACCATCCATGTGAGGAGGGAATATGCGGGAAGTTCCACCATTCAGCCATTCATGGTTGTAGTATTTTGGGTTCAATGAGTGAGCCAAACAATGTAAATGTGTGAAATTCTTGTCCCATTTGTTGACAAGAATATCCTGTATAGTGGTGAAGAAGGCCTCTGATGATGTCTCATACTTGGGTCACTCACTTTGTAAAATAATGCTTCTCACAGACTCGATCATGGAATCCCAGCCCTCATAAAACTCTCCTATGATGGGTTGATTTATATCTGCAAAACGAAGAAAAGAAATGATAGGTTCCATGATCTGAATAAGTAGATCTACCCTCTCCCACCAAGCATCATCTAACACTATGTCCTTCACTCTTTTAGAGGCTACTTGATCTGTCTTTCTCCAAAAGTCCAAAACTTTGAAATAACCATCGCCCCAAGAGCGGTCTTGACCTTCCTCAACCTCTTCAACATGATGAATGAAGAGGCAAACCATGTATCCACAATCTTCAACAATGATATATTTTTGTACTCCTTGTAGATAGTGAGGGAATTTGTATGATTTGTACAAAGTTACAGATATGCCATGCATCCTCAATAATGTTACCAATCCAAAGCACATAGAAGCAATATATTTCAATGCTAAATTCAATGAATGGACAATTCAAGGTGTCCAAAATGCTTGTGGATATTTGGCTTCCACAATCATGTCAACAACCTTGCAAACAGGTGCAATATCTGTAATGATTTGCACACAAGAATCAACTCCTACATCTTCAATAACTTTAATAAACAACTCACCCATATATTGTGCATCCTTGTATTGTCCAAGTGCATCCATTTCTTTGAAGAAAAATGAACCATTCAAGGAAGAAACCATGAAGTTGATGGGTGGGTGTCATGTTGGATCTGTCCATTGATTAGAAATAATGCTAACTCCAGATGTTGGCCATGATGTTTTAATAGGCTTAAGAATTTTTTCCACCTTTTTTTTGCCTTCGTCAACAATGTGGTTCTAAGATTATCTGACACAGGAGGCACATACCTTGATGGATCCCCTTGAGTTAGAGCTCGACACATCTCAATAAATAGAGGTGAGCTTGCAACATTAACGGATATTAAGTTTTTATAGAAAAAATAGGCAATGGTGAGATCAAGCTCTGCTTGTTTCTCCTTATAAAAAATCTTGTCCATTGGACCAAGTGAAATTGTCTTTCTTTTTGTTGTTTGTCCCCCACGAGAACTCTCAAATGGGAATTTTTTGCTGCTTTTCCTCAAGAACGGAAGGGGGTCATCATTCTTGTTTTTTTATTATTTTGTAGCCACATTTTCCATACCAACATTGGACTCTCTTAGCATTTCTTTCTTCTTTGGTAACGACACATTTGTACAAGCTCCAATTCCATAGCCTAGTAAAGCCAACAAATGATATTTTACACAAAAATATGTGCTCGTGAAAGTATTGTGGCAGTAACTACATTTCAAACTCACATTGCCTCCTCCCTTCACCTTGTTGGGTGGCTCTTGCTCTCTTGTGACATATTTCCTCAAGGGATATTTGTTACCTTGAGGAGGAAGTCTTCCTTCAACATTTGAAGTTGCTGTTGCAGCCCCACTTGCAGTCCTTGATGAAAATGGGAGAGGAGGGGAAACTCCAATGGGGACAATCTTCCCCTTCCTTTTCCCCTTCCCTACTGCCCTTGATTGAGCCATGAATGTTGTAAGAAAAAATAAAAAATGAAAAAAATTGTAAAAGAAATGCGCATGCAAACTACTGTAATAAAAAATGAAAAACAAAAAAGAGAGAAAATGCACTTACCTGTTGCTTGAATCTTGTCGGAAATTCTCCCACACCCTTTGCTCCTTGCTCCCAAACGCCCACAACAAACTAAACAAGTGAAAGTGCCACACGACATCCCTTTTTCCGGATTCGAATTTGAAAATAGGGATTCGTCGTATCCGATCGAGACATGATCCGGATTTGATCATCTCCTGATCGGACGCGACGAAATTGAATTTTCGGATTTGAATCTACTCGAATCGTGTCTGACTCGTCAGATTCAGGACACGACGAGCCTGGGATACAAATCTAGTTTCATAGCTTGTGAGTTGTTGTAGTAGATAAGATAATAAGAACAACTATTTCTTTGTTGATGAGTTTGGGTGGCTAGCAAACTCCCCTGTAGATATTCAAGGTTTCAAAACCCTTCAACCATTCTAGTTCTGTGACCCTTGTCCACACTATCACTGAATGTGAAATTCAAATTTAACAATGGTAATTCCAAAAAACATAAAAATCTTGGGGAGGTGGTCTAGGCGCTAGATGAATACATTCTCAAGGCTGGATGAACACAATATCAAGGCCTTTAAAGCAGGTAAAGAGGTTTGAAAAGAGCATAATTTTGGCAAAGTCTAAGAGTAAGATATCTATCACTCTAATTTCCACTTGACTTAACATACTCTGTAATTTTCCATCCCATTGAGCGCTAGTCATCCATGGATGTTAATATAATTTCTTTCTATCCTGTTCCCTTCATCTCTATATTGTGAAGAGTTTTTGATAGATATGAATATGAGATTCAAATTTCAGGCTCCCGAACAATCCAAATGAGCATCTCATTTGGTGTCAACTCTTATAATCTATTGAGAGAAAACTTTTGTGTACCCGCTTTTTTTTATAAATTATGACAAATTGGGTTAACTGTAGCTACCTCAGAAATATGAGGCTTTCTATGCTTTTCTTAAGTTCACTTCTTCAAGGATGAGGATTGTTTTCTAAACTTACAACCCAAATAGTAACTTCCCATACTAAAAACACTAGTTGGTGATGAAATCCAACGTAGTAGAAGTTTAATACAGAAAGGGTGGTTGGAACAGTTACCCTCACAACCTGCTTAATGAAACAGATTGGCACAAGTTTCTTCACAAAACCATCTCGAGTGAAGAGAACCCTCCAGAGAGTTCAAGTAAGTCCAGTCGACGTTTGCTCCAGGTACAGTGAGATCCTTCCTTCACCGTCACCTTAGGAAATAATCCTAAGTTTATGGACACTAAGGTTACCAACAACAACAAATACAACTAGGGGAATGGTCTACGATCCGATCTACACACAAGGGCAAAGTAACAAAGCTCAATCCCCTTGAAGGCTCCTCGACATCGTCAATCTGTGGTTTACCAACAAGTGACCCTAGGCTCCTCGACAATGGTTAATCTGAGGTTTACCATTTATAATACGCGCAAATCTTCTATCTTTCCCAATGAGACCGAATTGATTGTCTCAAAGGTTCGGACATGATCTCGTGATTGACTCCTTTAAGAGAAGCTTCCCAGAATGCATCAATTACAATTGGATTTATTTCCTACTGCAAGATGTATCTACTTGTTTGTTTTAACTATCTTAGAGAGTTAATTACTTCCTACTCCAAGATACTAGCCTAAGCTATATTGGTGATAAGAGCCCTAGAAAGAAATAGAAAAGATTACTATATTAATTTTAATTAAGCATTGCTTTTATGGGTTGTTCTTTAATTCAATAGGTATGGAAATGAAACTTTGATGGTGTGAAGACTCGACTCCAAAAACACTAAAAAGATGCACCTAAAATGATAAGAAATTCGTTTTTCTTTCAATGAAATTCTAGCTAAAAGAAAGAGTTTGAGAATGCAATTCTTTAAGAAACAATTCTTTCTTTCAACATGGAAATGGAAAGAAAATATTTTTGTCTTTTCCAATAAGAACTCAAAACGAGACTAATAATTAATGCTCACAATAAATCCCTTTCCTTTTTCAAAACTCGAAACTACAAAAAACAATTTGCTTCAAAAGATATCTACAAGTTCTAGAAAAACACTCAAAATTACAAAAATTAATTTTGAGATCTAAAAACTTTTAAAAACCTAAATTGAATAAAAAGCTTCAATTATTTTTGAGTATGTTTTACTTAGTTGTTCAATAAACTAAGGATTCATTTGTTCAGAATAACAAACCAATCAAAAACATCAAGATATGTTTTCTTTTGTAAAAATGAAATTCAAAACTTATAACAAAGCTTGTTCAAAGATTTGCAAGGAGAAAACTAAATCTATTTCTCACAAAGGACAGATTTCACAACCAAGTCAGACTCATCAAGAAGACGAAAAGACACCAGGGTGATCTAAGGTTTCTCAAGCTTTTGATATTTGAGTCACTACAGAGACCAAGTGAAAACCAATCCAGGCATGCAAAACTTCTAGAAAATCATCTAAAACAAAAATACCATCGGAATTCACTCACAAGAGATTTTTGACAGGAAAAATGTAGATCTAGGTAGACACTAAAAACCCTAAATGAAACCTAAACTTAACTAGAAGAAGATATTTTAGGTTTTTCAAAAAAATTTACAGGGTCCGCAGGCTTCCAAAAGAAATAGGTGCGGTCCCGCTTTGTTTACTAAAGGAAAAATGCGGAGATGCCTGCACTGCCTGTAAAGAGAAAGTGCAGTCCCCTGAAAACTTCGAAAAGAACAAAGAACAATCCAGATTCTAAAAACTACCCAAGCCAACATACATCAATAAAAAACCAGAAATGAAAACAATTTCGCAAGTCAAAACAAAGGAAAACCAAAAACCAAATCCAGATCCCCAAGGGAGTCACCAATTTGTTGGTCGGATAAATCAATATTGCGGACAAGACCAATCTCCCTAGTATCAGAAGATAGTCTAGCAACAAACAAACAAACAAATCTATCTTTCTCTAGACATATACGATTTATAAATAAAAACTATAAAGGTGTTAAGACCCTACCTTAGATCCAATGCTTGTTCGTAGTAGCCATCCTTCAATCATTTGAAAGAGTTACCTTTGAGGACCTGCAATCACAAACAAAAAAACATTAAATAGCACCTGCATAGCAAATATCATAAATCATGTCTATTATGGTGATCAAGGAATCCATAAAATAAATCATGAATCAACAACTTATTGAGAAAAAAAAACTTAATTATATTAACTTTGAAGTAGAAGAACCTTACAACATTTTCAGCCTTGATGTTGAACAAGCTCTTCCCGGGGTCCGAAACAGGAATTTCCTTTACTTTGACAAGCCTTGCACTCTTCCAAATGAGATCATAGAGGTATGTAATATCTCGTCATAAAAAATCAGCTAAGAATACTAAGTTCCAATAACATTTCACCTCAAAAATATTCAGCTTCTAACCTCTCCAGTAACCAGCCCAATGCTTCTTATTATAGTGCAGGGGAGGAGGTTACAGGTCCAACTATGAAGGGATAGAATCCTCCTTCAAAGGGATAAGCTCCTCACATCAAGGGGTTAGCTCCTTAAGGTATATGATGCATGAACCTTAAGAGAGCGAATTTGCCACCTCAAGATTCCTTCCAGAAGCTTCTAGAAATGACTGAAAGTGAGTTTTTAGAATGTACTCGTGCCTTTTTAACTTTTACAAGGGTCCACACCCATAACATAGAGACAGAGCGGCCAGGTGCAGAATACATGACCATTAGGTGTGGGACCGCAGGTAATGCAAAGAGAAAGTGCGGAACCAGAGTTTTAGAGACTTTTGAGGGCTTTCTCTTATTTTCAAGGCCTGATATGAGGTACTGAGGCTTAAGACTCGCAAAGGAGGAGAGTATGAGTGGTAATGGACTCACACAAATTGCAAAATGTCAAGGTGACAATTTTTAGTGCAACAGACTCCCACACCAAACGGCGTGAGGTCTAGTTGGGACTTCATATTGAGGTGATCCCCTGAATGTTGGTTGGTCCAACACCATCAACACCTCCTCATGTAGGGCCTATTTAGAGAGGTTGTTGGTGAATGTACCTTTATATTTTTTTTGTACTACATGTTTAATTGATGGCGTTGATGCTTTCGTTATGGAGTTAGGATATTTCTATTAATGTAATTTATTCCTTCACCAATATACCATAAACCAAAGTTTGTTAGTGGACTTTTGGTTGTGATTCAATGCATTGTAGGAAACGTTTGTTTTCTAGGATTTAATTTAGCTTTCAGTACTTAATTCCTTTATATAGAAGTGAAGCTTTACATGTCACTCTTCTTTGAAAATTGGTTCTTAATTATGAGAGAGTTGTATGGTTTTGTAGTTGTTGGGAGCTTCACTATACTAAGGTGTGTGGGGGGGGGGGGATGTGAATCAATATAGTGCATAATGGATCATCTTAATAACTTTTTACTTTTTCTTTTTCTCATATAAAAGAATATATATGTGGCTTTCGTAAAGGTAGTACGTGTATGTACACATTTTCCTTACACACAAACAACATACAGTGATATATTCTTTGATTCCTTACTTTGCCTCCATTAAACAATTAGCTGAACCATTGAATTAATCATCCAACACCACAATCTATTAGCAACAAAAAACATATGCATAAACAAGATCATATGAGAAACATATAGATCATAATGGAAATAAAAGATGAGAGAAAACCATCAACACATGAGGACACCAAATATTAGGTGGAAACCCTTCTGAGAGAAAAACAATTGAACGCTTGCTCTCTTCTTCTTCTTTATTATTCAATGTTTTTTTTATCAATCATTGGCCACCACTGGTGTGTGTTGGGTCGCCAAATTGACCTCAATTTTCACTTCATTTTCACCTTTTATCCTCATTTTGTCATCTCATTTCACCATATTATCATTACATAACCCTATATTTCCATTACCATATGAGTTTATATTCTCATTTTCCAAAGTTATTAATTTCATGTATTTAGAGTGAATTTACGATTAAAAGTTAGAGAAATAACATGTATTTTCTTATACCTAAAAGTGGCTTGAGTTTGATGACATGTGTAGATCATTTGGAAGCTTCCAAGGCACCCTTATGTGGCCTCCCAAGATCAAATTCGAATTTCAACTTAAGAGGTGGACCATATTCCAAGGAGGAAGATCATGGAGATTTTGATGTGTCATGGGATTTATATCTAGTATTTAGGGATAAGTTGAGACAAGTGTGGGTCTAGTAGATATTTAAGGGATCTACATTTATTGAGTATATATCCCTAATTCATGTATAAATAAGAGGAGCATCCTCCAAATCATGTTAAGGAGGAGGAGGGAGAGAAAACAATTATCAGTTATTCATTAGCACCAAATTTATGATTGTTCATTCAACATGAATAATATCATTTTCTCCAGATCATGAGTTATGAGTGTTGTTTGATTATTAAGGTGTGATAGTTTCTCATGTGTGCTCATTGAGGAATGGAAGGATCCCCATACTAAGATAAGTGCACTTTGTTGTAAAGTAATGTTGTGAATATACTAATCTTAATTATGATGTTCATCTTATTTCTTTCTTGTAAATACTTGTAGATAATTTTAGTATGAATTCATGTTGTGGCCATGTTTTGTTGTGTGAAGGTTGATCTCCTTTCAATAGCTAGTTTTGATGTGAGAAGGAAAACCAGGAACTCCTAAGTTAGGAGTCCCTTCTTCATGAGCTAGATTAAATTGAAATAAGATTTACTTTCTCATATGCTTTCCTAGATTACATTTATGTGAATATTGATTCCCTTTCAGTATCTAGAGATCAAGTCATCCTAAGTTAGGAGACTCTTCTCCATAAGCTAAGAATTGAATTGGAAACAATATTTACTTGCTTTCATTTACATGCTTTCTTTCCTTCTTTCCTAGGTGTTTGGCAATGTTATTATAGAAAGATGGTAGAAGGACAACCAGAACTCTTGAACAAGAGACTCTTCTCTATCTTCTAAAGTAAAATAATTCCATTGATCAAACATTATTTTTATGCTTTCATAGAATAGATCTGATAGTTTAGATTTGTAATATGCATTTCCATTCTAAACAAACTTCTTACACCTGTTTCATCTAAGGTCCCATATATATTGGTTTGCATCTAAGTTTACGATTCCACAGATTGATAAATTAAATGACAGGGATTTAGCAGACAACTAAATCGCCCAACATTTTGGCGCCGTTGTCGGGGAAGCAAACTTAGATGTAAGCTAGTTAAGAAGATTGTTTAGGAAGAATTTTTATTTAGGATCATTTAAGGTTAATTGCATTTAGGAATTTTCATTTAAGTTTATTCTCATATCGAAAACATAGAAATAGAACGCAAATAAAAAACCCCCCCATTCAAAAAAAAAATACAAAAACACATTAAAGATCCATATGTGTATATGGAAAAACAATGAGTATAAGTTTGGAACAACTCGCTCATATCCTAGCAAGTGTTAGGATCTCCTCTTCTTGCAAAGAAGAGATCTTGATAGTATCCAAAAGCTTAACTAATCCTCTAGAAGAAAACAATGAATTAACATTTGAAGAATCATCCTATATCTAATGATGAACAATTATTTGAATAGGAGAATGAGGAGGATGAAGAGAAGTTGCAGCATGATCTGAATCAGAGTGGAAATCATGCATATGAAAGCCTTATCGAAAGGTGGTTTCAATGGTTTCAAACAAGTACCAGGTTAGATCGATTTTGTTTTTATTTCATTAGATCATACTCACAAAAACTAGAATCGATCATCCTTGTGTATTTTCATTTTAAAATTGCAAAATTGAAAATGAATATATTTTTACTACTATTGCGTGAAAGGTTACACTCGAAATTTAATTACATGTAATAGTTTGTAATTTTCAATTAGCATAGAGTAGGTAGGATCATATTTTCAGTTTGAATAAGTATGCTCTCCTCCTGCGTCTTTGTACGATCTCGAGGATCAGAAAGTAGAATGTATATAAATGTTTTCAGAGTTTGCAATATAGTTGTCTCCATTTGCTAAAAAAAATTTCATCCTAAATCAATAAATTTTCCATATTGTTTTAGGATTAAAATAAAATTTAAATTCTTTAAAAACAATATAAAAATTAGAATAAATTCAATTTAAAAAAAAAATGATTTTCACATAAAAATTCTTAGGAATACATTGCTTTTTTATTTTTATTTAAATTTATTTTGGTAGTAACTAGGAATATAATTTATTTTATTTTTTTAGTTTAAACAAACAATTTTTTTTTTTACTAATTTAAAACAAAAAAAATCAAATTTTATTTTTTTGTTTAGTTAGAAAAAAAACATTAGAAAATAAATCGAATTAAAAAAAATATAAAAAGTTAGAAATAAAATTTAATTGTTTTCTTAGTTAAATAAAAAAAAAAAACAAATACAAAAATTTCATTTAGTTCTTACTAACATATATATATATATATATATATATATATATATAACTAATTTTTGGGCTGCGGGATCAACAACAGGAGAGCATATTGCATTCACCTCTTTTTCCCGTCTCGATTAATTCCATTTTCCGTAAAAAATTTGGAAATTTCTGTCTGGCAACTTATACTCTAATTCCGTTATCGTTAAATCGGTCAACCTGGAGTCTGCGGAGGGGAGCCGAACCCCACAGTTGCGCTCGTTGGGTTGGGATCAACAGTTTTGCACCCAATTCTCGCAATACTACTGTTACTATTGCCTCAGAAAAAATGAAGTGGAACCTTTACGTGGGTTACTTGGTAGTGCTGGGAGCTTGCTTAACAATAACGATATGCTCTCACACCACTTTGGGCGTGCGTGTGGGAAAACGCCATCCAGCGGCGATTGAGGGGAAAAGGGCAGGTTGGCAGCCCGCCGCTGCAAGGTGGAATGGCCCTGCAGATGGTGCCAGAAGCGAAGGCGGTGCATGCAGATATGGTAGCCTTGTGAAACAGTTTCCTCTTGATTCAAAAGTGGCTTCAGCAATTCCAGATCTGTACAAAGGAGGAAAAGGTCGTGGATCATGCTATCAGGTAAAACGCACCGGCAATCCTCTGTGTTCCGAAACCGGAGTGATGTTTGTGGTCGCTGATGAATCATCTTAGAAATCACAGTTTGTTCTCAGTAGTACCGCCTTCCAAGATATGAAGTCTGATCCTCGTAGACGTACAGATCTGCTCAATGCTAGAGTCGTGTCTGCTTTGTTTCGAAGGGTGCCTTGTGAAAATCAACTAAAAAAACTATCATATTGCAATCATCCTTTGTGGTGGTTTCAACTGCCCGTAATTTTTCACGCATCAGCTAAAATTAATCAGAGAAAAATCCTTGAAACTCCTCAAAAGTTGTCTTCTCGGATTTCTTGTGATCTCTCTCTCTCTCTAAGATATCGATTGCCCTAGTCCATCATTCATTTGAAGATCTAATATCTGTTGAGAAATATTTTTAGAAGTCAAATTGACCAATGAGGAAATTCAGTTTTCAGTTCAATTCTTCATGGAGAAGATCGCGCCAGTTCAGGTTTCAGTTCATAAAATTTGGGATAGATAGCGCCAATTGCTCATGCAATCTCTTAGCCTTCAAGTTACTTTCGTTTGTCATTCTTTTGGTTGCCATTGACATACTTCATAGATTCCATTTGGGTTTGCTCGAGAAGGCATCATGACTAAAAACATCAACAACATTATGGATTCCATTGGATCATTCTTCGGATCGGGTGATAACCTGCCATGGACAGATGCGACATTATCGCTAACTGTGAGCGTGAATTTTTTGGAGAATGAGATGGTCTTTCAAAAGGTACAGGTAACACTGAGAACATAATGAGGTTATCATGGGCGCTGGTACATTCCCGACGTCCTCTAGACATTCAAAGAGGGATAGCAATGTTGGAAGCTGCCTTAGACAGAGATGGCGGCGCTTTGCAGAGAAGGGAGATACTTTATCTTCTTGCAGTAGGTCACTACAGGGCAGAAGATTATCCAAGGAGCAGACTGTGTTTAGACCAAGCATTACAGATAGCTCTAGACTTCGGGCAAGCATTTCACTGAGGAAAGTATTTGAAGAGAAACTTACAAAAGAAGGTGCGATTGGCATAGCTATTGTGGTCACTGTAGTAGGATTAGTTGCTGGTGGGATTGCAGCGGCTTTGTCACTGAAGAAATGATATATGAAACGATAACTGCAACCTGTGTGAATACTAAACTTTTAATAAGCTGCGTGGAACAAAACAATTTGATGTCTCGAGGATCCTGCTTACCTTCAGTTGGCCTACCCACTCAATGTGCATCTTACTAAGGATGTGATGAGTTCACCCTCTAGCAGATATAGATTAAGTTGCTCATTCATAATTTAGATCCTAATAAGGCTTACAAGAGATTGTCTCAAGCTTCTTCCAATTATACCTGTCTGGCAGGGGTATATGCAGTGCTCACCTCATCTTGGTATTGATTACACTCTTGAAATACCCATATTTACTTTTAGTTCTATATCCAAGGTATTTTGTTCCATTTATCATGCTGTAAATATAATTTGTTCCATTCCAAATGCAGTTATCTATACTTTTGTGATTGCCTCAAGTCACTGAATTTGGAGTTTTGTTTTATCCTCTCTTCTATCGGAGAACTGTTAAGCCTTCTCGGCTTGTCTTGTTTTAGCATTTTATGTACACATGGATTAATACGTTTTGTTTGTAGAGGTCAAAATTTTAAAAGCATTTTCGAGGCATGACAACTTTGGTCAAATTCTATGATTCTTGTGAGGATGTTAACAATGTCTACATAATAATGGAACTATGTGAAGGTGGTACAGTATGAATCGCTGCTAAAATATAACAGTGAAGAAATTGCATCGTCAGATAGTGATATACTGGCACAACTTTGGTGAATAAAACTTGAAGACACCGGAATTCTGCTATAAGAGGCAAGGGTTTAGTTCTGTATGGCCAGAGGTTTGTATTAAACCCCAATGTAGCATGTCATTGCAGCTCTCTGTATCCACTAGAGCTGCTGTTGAGAAATCTCGATCACATTTCTTCGGTTCTTACTTAAAATCGCGCTCAGGTGCAGGTGCAGATTTTGAATGTCGGACACTGGAGATTTGAGCAACCGCGATGCCATCTACAGCCGCACAGCCGCTGCATTCTTCTCCAAAAGATCCATTCGAGCACGACAGTATTTGTTCTTTGATGCCCAATTTGTTCAAGGGTATTGTCAAGCAAGACTCAGTTGATCCATTCAAGACTCAAACCCTTCATCTCGCACTGAGATAGGAGGTGCTCAAGAAAACTAGCAAAGTCACTGAATAGGCAAATGCAATTTTAAGTAGCACAGGAAGGTCAGATAACTCGATACAATAAACAAAACAAAACAATGAAAAAAAATTAAAACAATTCTAATAATAAAAAAGAAAAGAAAAAATATGCAAAAACAATTTTTATTTTATTTTTAACATTTTTTTTAGATTTGATTTAATTATGTTTTATTTATAAGCATAGAAAATAAATATTAGTTTTAAAGTTTAAAAAAAAAAAAACAAATTAAAAAAAAATCAAAACAATTAAAAAAAAAGCAAAGTCATTAAAAAATATTAGAACAATTCAAAAAAGAAAAACATTAAAAAAAACCAATTAAAAAATAAAAATATTTCAAAATAATTAAAAAAAATTGCAAATGGAAATTTCTTAACAGCTGGAAACATTTTATGCTACTTGTCTTGTTGGAGTTAGGAACTAGCGCACAAAGGAAACAAGTAAAAAATTCATTTCATTTTATTTTGTTGCTAGCATTTATACTTGTATTTTATGTTCTTCAAAAAAAGCTCTAACAATTTTCATGCAAGATTTGACCTGAGCTTTGACAGTTGCGCGATGATCCAAGTCCATGAAGATGTGATTTCTCGAAATCACATTCATTATTGAAGCTTGAAGGACTTAATTACAAATGTCGTGACATTTTTGGCTACAGAGAAATGTTTTGTTGTCATGATTTGTTTCCCACACTTCTCTTTCAAAGCCTCATCAATCATCCATGTTAAAGTCCATTGGTTCATTGCCATATCCATCATGACTTCATACATGTCTACTTTTCTGAGTTGCATACATTTTTGCCTACCATTCAGTTCATCTTTTTGCCTCATGAATAAACCATCCATATCTCTATGTTGCCTTGCTTTCCTTGCCATAAAAACTGTTTGACCATAACATCTTGTATCTATAGTCCTACCAATCATTTGTACGAACTCGCGTTGACTGATGTGGGATTCCTTAAGGCCCACCTTTCAACAAGTCTTGACCCATCGACCTCAACACCTTATCTGGGACAAAGACTAGAGTCATTATTAGTACCTTGAGGCTTGCATGCCCTAATGGCAAGTCTTCTCGCCAACGAACAATGGGAATACATTAATGTCTCTTGTTTGTTGGATCTTGCAAGTGACTCAACATCATCTCATTCATTCGCACTTTGCAAGATGTACTTGGGTACCTTGGCACTCATTGACATTAATGGTGAGTTTGCCTCGCATTGGTTAACAACATCCATCAATGGTCGGTAATCCAATGACTTATTTCCATGTTCGACATCGACACATTCATTCACATGGAAAGAATTGTGCCATGATATGGGATGAGACGAAGACTATATGATTCAAGAGAAGATTCAACAAGTTTAGTAATAGTAATAAAAGATCCACATTCTCGACTTCATCCATCATTTTCAATGCAATAGATTGCATGAGGACACACAATAACTTAAGTTGGGGGGTATGTTGGACCGCCAAATTGACCTCAATTTTCACTCCATTTTCACCTTTTATACTCATTTTGTCATCCCATTTCACCATATTATCATTACATAACCCTATATTTCCATTACCATATGAGTTTATATTCTCATTTTCCAAAGTTATTAATTTCATGTATTTAGAGTGAATTTATGGTTAAAAGTTAGAGAAATAACATGTATTTTCTTATACCTAAAAGTGGCTTGAGTTTGATGACATGTGTAGATCATTTGGAAGCTTCCAAGGCACCCTTATGTGGCCTCCCAAAAATTCGAATTTCAACTTAAGAGGTGGACCATATTCCAAGGAGGAAGATCATGGAGATTTTGATGTGTCATGGGATTTATATCTAGTATTTAGGGATAAGTTGAGACAAGTGTGGGTCTAGTAGATATTTAAGGGATCTACATTTATTGAGTAGATATCCCTAATTCATGTATAAATAAGAGGAGCATCCTCCAAATCATGTTAAGGAGGAGGAGGGAGAGAAAACAATTATCAGTTATTCATTAGCACCAAATTTATGATTGTTCATTCAACATGAATAATATCATTTTCTCCAAATCATGAGTTATGAGTGTTGTTTGATTCTTAAGGTGTGATAGTTGCTCATGTGTGCTCATTGAGGAATGGAAGGATCCCCATACTAAGATAAGTGCACTTTGTTGTAAAGTAATGTTGTGAATATACTAATCTTAATTATGATGTTCATCTTATTTCTTTCTTGTAAATACTTGTAGATAATTTTAGTATGAATTCATGTTGTGGCCATGTTTTGTTGTGTGAAGGTTGATCTCCTTTCAATAGCTAGTTTTGATGTGAGAAGGAAAACCAGGAACTCCTAAGTTAGGAGTCCCTTCTTCATGAGCTAGATTAAATTGAAATAAGATTTACTTTCTCATATGCTTTCCTAGATTACATTTATGTGAATATTGATTCCCTTTCAGTATCTAGAGATCAAGTCCTCCTAAGTTAGGAGACTCTTCTCCATAAGATAAGAATTGAATTGGAAACAATATTTACGTGCTTTCATTTACATGCTTTTTTTTTTCTTTCTTAGGTGTTTGGCAATGTTATTATAGAAAGATGGTAGAAGGACAACCAGGACTCTTGAACAAGAGACTCTTCTCTATCTTCTAAAGTAAAATAAATTCATTGATCAAACATTATTTTTATGCTTTCCTAGAATAGATATGATAGTTTAGATTTGTAATATGCATTTCCATTATAAAAACACTTCTTACACATGTTTCATCTAAGGTCCCATATATAGTGGTTTGCTTCTAAATTTACGCTTCCCCGAATTGATAAATTAAATGACAAGGATTTAGCAGACAACTAAATCGCCCAACAGTGTGCAAGCCTCGAATTGCGATGTACACGAGAACGCACCCACTTCAGACCACCACTGGATGGAAGCCACCTCTTCCACAAATATTAAGGCCCAAACCTGCTGGAAGCCCCAACCTCAAATAACTTCTCAAGCCACCACTTGTAGGAAGCCACTAATCCCAATACTAGCAAGCCACCACTTGCTAGCAAGGTGCCACTTGCCCTTGAATACCTCAATATTCAAAACCTTATGGACCACACTTCATACATTTTCAAACTGGGCCCACGAAACTCTGCACAAATCACTATGGACCTTGTTTCATCAATTTTCACACTAGACACACATATATCTCTCTAATCAAACTAAATACAGAACCTCTATTGACCCAACACATTTAAAAATACTCAACAATCAACTCTTCTCTTTGCATACTCTCTAACAAATCCTAGCAACAACAATATCTCTGCAACATATAACCCTCATACTACTCAAACCATTGCAGAAATACATAATAAGAATAGCAATAGTATACATACTCATCCATCAAAAACTCTATCTGCACATGCACTCAAATAATCTCACCCAACAATACATAACAACAACATATTGTAACTACTTCAACACTCAACCACCTTCTTAACACACAAGAAACACACTCTACCAACTGGTCCTCCTCATATGCAGGAAGCTTCTTTGATATTGCTCCAGCATTCTAATGATTCATCATATAGCCTAATAATTACTAAATAGCTACGTTTGTATGCATTCAACATCCAAAACGCATAGAAACCAACCTTGATTAATCCACGACAACACCATCTAAACTAACTTTCCCAATCGACCAAATCAACATGCATTCATTGCATTCCATAATTGCTAATCATTTTGGACTAGATAAACATGGAACAAATCTAGTCATTCAGGACTATATCAATCAACTCTTTGCCTCCAAATACCTTTAGCAAATACCCCAGGAAAGCCTTTGGTTTTATATTTTCTGCATGTAGGGTCATGTACTTGACTGACCTTCATGATATCCATGTGTGTATGTGATTTTCTCACACAAGCGTCACATATGGATTATAGAATTCAGACTTTACAATCTACACTAACCAAATCTACCAACACATGTATCACCCATGTATAAACAACATATCAACCACCTACAATATCATCAAAACCATACATGAACACCTAGTTGACATCAATGCCAACACACAACTAGCCCAACTGTTGATATTGTTGCCAACACCTTGCTACCAATAGTAGCACTAACTAAAAATAGTTCTATGTGTGGAATTCTTATGTGACAAATTTCTAACTCTTTGCTACATTGAGCTACATGTACTCATAAAGTTTTTATTTACTATATATATATATAACGTTCATTTCCTAGCTCTTATCTACCTTGAAGTACATAATTTTTTCACCGCATTACACATGTCTATGATTTCATTTTTTGATGATTTAAGTGCAATTAATCAAGATTCATAAGCCTTTATTTTTGTAATCTTTGAGCTCACAATATTGTGGTGCACATTTCCTCCCTTACATCGATTGAATTCTGAAAATATTAGCCAAAAGGAACAATAAAAGTTTCTTTAAATTTCACAAGATGTTTAAACAATTATTTAGATTTGTCAAAGATAAAACAAACCTTGTTCATTGTTAAGGAGTTTATCAAATTCCTCATTCTAGTCACAAATATTACATTGAGCAAATCAATCAATATATTCAAACATAGCTCAAACAATCTTTTATAAATGATATTCCAAATCTATTGTTGAAGAGTGTACTCATAACATTAAACACCTCAATTTTTTTAATCAAACCAAAGTTTCAATTTCAACTCTCATTATTCAGATTGCATCATTAATTTGAAAGCCATAGAAATTTAAAAAATCAACACAATAATTTCACTAACAAATATGGCTACAAACAAAGTTGTTTTAGCAACCAACTATCCATACTATTTGTCAATATCAAATTTTTATGTCTTCTTTGATAACTTTCATTTCCATCCCTTTGTCATCTCTTGTCACAAAGATGACTACAAACTAAGTCATCTTTTGTAACCAATTATCCATAGAATTTGTCATTAATCCACTTTTATATCCTCCTCCCTAACTTCCCTTCACATTTCTCGTCATATCTATTTAATTATGTTATCTTTAATGTCCCTTCTATACAATGTTCCACCGAGTTTCTGGGACAGGAAATTCCGGAGCGAGGATATGCACAAGGGGGATGTATATAAGGAACCCCAAAATTTAGGGAAATTTTAGGGAAACGAGGGGACGTCAACGTCATAAAAAGTATAAAATTACTAAAAATTTAATATGTAAAAGAAAAAATAAAATCCCAACATTATGTCAATAAATAAGTTAGTAAATAGTAAATCTTAATAATTATGAAATGTACATCTAAATATGATCATTTTTTTTTGTAAGCTTGGTATGGCCTTTCTTTACGTTAAAATAAAAAATAGACATATTACATCCATATGCTAACTGGTTAGTTGGCCTCAACCTTCCTAGTGGTAAACCAGGTCTGTTGGCCACCTAACAACATGATAACCCATCCAAAATCAAAATAGAATGGTTTATCCTTCCAGGCCAAAAAATTGTAATTGTCCTTAAATTGCCTAACATCTGAATATTTGTATATGTACTATGTTATGCTCTTAACCTGGAAATGATACCCAAATAGAGAATATGCGAAGAAAAGAGACCGAGAACATAGAATATGCGAAGAAAAGATACCCAGAACACAGAATGGCAATGATTTTATTATTTAGAGAGTAATGTTCACTTGCCTCTTCGAGGGGGCAACCTCCAATAGAGCAGAGCTCAATTACAAAAATAAGACACGATGCTCCTCGCAGGGAGTTTCTATCCTTTATATATGACTCCTATGAGTAATACCACGGGTCAATACCGCTTATTACTAATACCATCTATCTAATGCCTATTTGCAACTAACTATGGTTCCTTTTTAATTGCAGATTAACCACTTACAATTATTAATATGGGCTTTATTGACTCTTGATTATGACGTGGTCCCATTACATAGATAAGGGGGTTAGGGTGGGACCCTAACATGCCCACCCCCTTAAGACTAGCCTTGTCCTCAAGGCTGAAGCTGCGGAAACTTCTGGAGAATAGTGGCTGGCTCCCAAGTTGCATCTTCTGGAGAGGTGTCTTTCCATTTTACTAGGAATTCCTTAATCATGCGGCCGCGCAGTTGCTTGAATCGTGAGTCGAGGACCTGTTCCGGTTGAAGCCAGATGGATCCTTCTTCGTCCAATTCCGGTAGACTAGTCTGAATTCTGCAATTGTTCCCAATCACCTTCTTGAGGCATGAGACATGAAAAACTGGATGGATTTTTGCAGTAGGTGGCAAAGCCAACTTGTAGGACACTTCTCCAATGCGTTGAAGTACTTGATATGGTCCGTAGAATTTGGGAGAGATTTTCTGACATCCCTTTTCTTTGAGTGATGTTTTCTTATATGGTTGGAGCCGTAAAAAGACCTGATCCCCTTCTTGAAATTGGCGCTCTGAGCGATGCTGGTCTACCTGTTGCTTCATGCGGTTCTGAGCTTGATGAAGATTCTCTCGAAGATGAGCGAGCATAGTTGCGCGGTATTGTAGGAGTTGATCCAACTGCCTGTACTTTTGAGCAGCCCTTGAGATATGAAGTAGGTGAAGACGGGAGTTGACCATATACTTCTTCATATGGAGTCATTTTGGTGGTGGCATGATTGTTGGTGTTATACCACCATTCTGCCAGAAGTAGCCACTTTACCCAAAGGTGTTGTTTTTCTGAAGTAAAACACCTAAGTAGGTTTCTAGACATTTGTTGACTGCTTCAGTTTGACCATCTGTTTATGAATGGTAGGAAGTACTAAATTTTAGTTGAGTGCCTTGTATTCTGAAGAGTTCCTGCCAAAAATTGCTGGTGAAGATCGGGTCGCGGTCAGACACAATACAAATGGGCATGCCATGCAATTTGAATATCTGATCCATGAAATTTTGAGAAACCAAGGTGGGTGTAAACGGGTGGGGGAGAGCACAGAAATGAGCATACTTCGACAATCGGTCCACAACCACCATGATGACTGACTTGTTCCCTGACTTTGGAAGACCTGTAATGAAATCCATAGAAACTTCTGTCCAAATTGAAGCCGGAATGGGCAATGGTTGTAATGTGCCTGGTGTGTTGACTGTTTCCCCTTAGTGGCGTTGACAGACCTCGCATTCGGTTACGAAGGTAAGGATGTCCTTTTTCATGCCTGTCCAGAAAAATGATCTTCTGGTGCGAGCATACGTCTTCTGAAAGCCCGAATGTCCTGCAATGGGGATGAGTGCATCTCTGCCAGAATGCGACTTTTGAAGGTGGATGTTGGTGATATTACGACTCTGTCCTTATAGCGAAGAATATCATCCTGCCACGAGTAGCCCTTGGTGGAATTTGGATCTGCCTGTAATTGAGAAATGAGTTAGGAGAGCTCGGGGTGTGAAAACCATTCTCTGCGAGCTTCCTCAATCCATTCTGGAATGGGGAGGGAAATAGCTACCAGGGTACTTTCCTCCTCAAATTGGCGAGATAATGCATCTGCTACGCTATTGTCTTTCCCTTTCTTGTAAATGATCTGATAATCATATCCCAGCATTTTGGCTAGCCATTTATTTTGTTGTGGGGAGGATAGGCGTTGCTCCAAAAAATATTTAAGACTGTGATGATCTGTGCGGATTTGGAAATGTCGCCCCAATAAATA
>APFE031510689.1:0-16144 GCA_000404065.3 Pinus taeda
TGAACTGTCAAATTCTTATGGGAATAATTTTTCTTTACTTTTATTTTACAAAGTCAGTAAAATTAGATACCTCTTTTTATTTTCAGTTAGGATTACTGTAGCTTCAATTAATTAATTAGAGAGTAGTCCATGTAATTAGGGAAATAACAACCAACTGTTCCTACAAGTCTTGGAATACTGAATGGATGTAGTTATTGACAGAGGTAGACATTCTGTAACCATATTCTGTAACAGTTAAATTAACTGTAAGCATCAACTGAAAAACAAATGGCTATAAAGTCAAAACAAATGTAACAGAATGGGGTTCAGTTCGGGAGAGGAGAGTTGAGTTAATTAAGAAGGAAAGGAAATAGAAAAAGACCAAGCATTCAAAACAGAGAAGCCATTGTCCATCTGTATCATCTGTACAAGTGTTTGTTTAAAATTCATTTACATTTTCACTATCTATCAAGTTACTGTATCATTACTATTTATTAATTTGTTATGGCTACTGTGCAAACATTATTCACAGTCAAATACTAAGCAAATAGACAGAATCATAATGAATTCATAGTTACCAAACTACCAGTCATCAATTCATTCTCGCACGCGGTGAAGCAACAGTTCCAGTTCATGATGTTCAGTTAACAACGACCGATAATTCAAATAGCAACATTTACAAACTTTTCCAACATTCGAATACACAGAAGGACGAACGATAACCCAGAGCCCGAATACGCAGAGGTAACTAAAAACCATACAGTCTCTTTTACATTCAAAATTTCATTTCAATTATCAAAGAACAAAGTTTACAGTACTATTGGTAGAGCCGAACCATATTACGGAGGACAGAGACTATTAAAACATACACAGAGCCGAGCACGACGGAAAAGTCGGAAACCCTCGCAAAATAGAAAAACCCCGAGTTAGGGTTTGAACAAAACAAGCGACCAAAGGCCACAAAATCCTTATACATCTCACACAGAAGCGACAAAATCCAATTACAGTCGGATAAGCATGTACAGTGACTAAGAAACTAGACCAGGAGATGGGTCTTCCGTAGAAATCGAAAATTACAGACAAAGAGTGAAGTTTCAGGCCTACCTAGGAGGCGAACGACCAAATAGCCAAGCGTTGGAAGATACGCCGCCCAGGTCACCTACAAAGACCTGCAAGAATACAAATGTGAGTGCATTAGAATGTATTGTGTAATGAAAACTCAGGAGAGATAAAACACCTGTAGGAAGTTAACATATTCAAAAGGGATTTTTACCTGGAGAGCGCAGCCAGACGCCATAGCATGACAAGTTGAACGAGACTGAGCAACTGTCGAGCAAAGGAGCGAGTTGGGTTAGACCCAGAACCAGACAAAAAGTCACATTGAAGCATGGACGGGTTTCCTTACCTGTTTTAAACTGAGGACGCGTGCCTGAGAAGCCCTGTGCTTCCAACCAAGACAGTGCCGCACTGTGAGAAGGCGAATAACCACAGACAAATAACACCCAAACGGAATTTGGACCAGAGACCTCAGAGAACCAGAAAACATATAGTAAAAACACAATGAAAGCCATTGACAGCGACAAAGGAACTGAGCTAGGACCATAGCATAAATACAACCAATAGGCATCATAGCCACAACGAGAAGCGAGTAACATAACCTGAAACCCACGCATACAAGGAACAGTGAAATAGCAGAGTAACTTACCGAAATCGAGCCACGGAACCGGGCCGAATAGCCTCCACAGTCAAACAACATTGCCATAAAACGAACAAATAGGTTAACCAGAGGCGGATTCAAGTTCTTAGACAGCATCCAGAGCCAACAAACCCACAGCATAACACATACAGAGTTTCGTTGCAGAGACCAACAAACCCTCGATGGCAGCAAAGCAAAATACCAAAGAACGATCGAGAGAATGTGAGAAAGGTAGGGTTAAGGCGTGTTTCGAGGCAGAGTACTGCCCATTAATTTCCGCATTAACTACACCAGCTACCACCATCACAAAGAACCGCTAACAGAGATATTTGTTCACCACATAACCTATCCCTGTCATACATTAAAGTGTAAAGTGCTTCCAAGTGGGCTGGGTCCCATCATTGTCTAACGAGGCGGAGGAATTGCCCGGATGACCAAAAGTGGCCGGAATCCGGGCAAAATTTTTTTCAAAAAATCTTGTAGAGGCAGTGTTTGAATTGTGTTTTTGATGGTAGAAATGGATTAAGCACCATCAAAAACGTTTAAGATAGTTAAAATTTTGAAGTTTAACAACTATAACTTGGATTTACAAAAATCCTTGCCAGATTTTCTCTAAATAAAACCGGAATTTCCATAACTTTCTAGGCAACTCCTTCGCTTCGTTAGACTACACG
This sequence comes from Pinus taeda, assembly GCA_000404065.3. NCBI lineage: Eukaryota > Viridiplantae > Streptophyta > Pinopsida > Pinales > Pinaceae > Pinus > Pinus taeda. The sequence goes on from APFE031510689.1 coordinate 2,350, forward strand.
TTTTGCAAAACAATACTCACGTGCAATGAAGGGCCCAATATTTGACAAGGATGTGGAGTTTCCACAAAGGTGTTTCGTTCCCTGGTCGAAACAATGACGAAAATAAAAAGCCTTTCTCAGTCCTCATTCCCTCGTCTTTTTTATTTGTTATTTAAAGTTGATTATATTTACACAAATAAATATTTGTATTAATTTTAACTTAAATTTATAATAAAGTATTTATAGTTTTTCAGTTTTTTTTTTTTTTATGGTATTTTCATTTTATTATAAATATAATGAAATGTATTAACTATATTATGTGTAATCACCACAATATGTCTAGGATCTTCCTACTTATAATGTAAGATTTTAAGTATTCATTAATCCCTACTAAGCTAGAAAAAGGGCCATTACTACGCTAACTCGACCTCCAAAGTTCTAATTATGGAAATGGGGTCTAAATTTTTTGATCTTTTTCAAACTCTTCAAAACTTAAAATGGATGACACCATTGGAATTGTCTCATTTACCTTTCCAACAATATAAATTTAATCTTGATTAGACTTCTAAATCAAAAGATAAGATCTTTTAAAGTCTTTTCCAATAACTGCATGCCATGTCATCAAGGCTAGAGCCTACATGGCACTCCAAGTCATAACATTATTCGTTGCTGACTTGTTCATGACGATTGATACTCATCGGATCCTCATTCCACAAGGCTATTATATATAACATGTACATATTATTATAATATAACCCCCTCGTACACATTACCAAGCAACACTATATTAAGCCAAGCGAGACCTTCAATGGCACATCATCTTAGGGATAAAATCTCGGGAGATTCCCTTCGAAACCTTTTACAAAAACGCAACACTATATTAAGCCGAGAAAGACCTTCAAGGGCACGTCATCCTAGGGATAAAATCTCGCGAGATTCCCTTCAAACCCTTTTACAAAAACTTTGGGATGCCTTTGGTTGAAATCATCGGGGTTACGAGGAGCATCTACATGGTAAAGGGGCACATACACTTAGGCATTTCCCTATAGGTTATTACTTGACTTGCATGTGCCGCTTGGCATGTACTCCATTCCATAGGGCCCACGAGTTCCATGTACTCTTGGGAATAAAATCCCAGTGGGACTACACTAGCACCACAAGAAATCTCCAGGGTAGGGGGTGTCGGGGTGACGTCACAATCTCTAATCACAGGGTGATGTCACAAATTCCATATGTCAGGGTGATGTCACAATCTCTAATCATTGGGGCGACATGGTTTGGTCCCACAAGACCTCTGACCCTTTGCCATTGCGATGTTAACGTTGCACGAGGTTTTAGAGTCTTTGCGTCATTGCAAGGGTTCAGGAATCGAACAGGCCCACAAGCCACATCATTCCTGGAACTAAATCCCAGAAGTTTTAAGGAGAGCCTCCCTTAGAAACCTTTGGGTTAATACTTCTAGGGTTCATCAAATGATAGAGATTCCTCATGACATCCAATGGCTCAGATTTCTCTTTGATTTAGGTTTTCATCTCTTCTGCGTGCTATCAAAATCGAAACTTATACATGCATGCATTCATAGCCTTTGACTGTGCCTCCACGCCATAACATATGCAACCCTATTGTAGGCCCGACGAGTTATCCATCTCGAACTTTTAGTTGTGTTAACCCATCCCGAATTTTGGCTTGCAAAATATAAATATATTACATATTTATATATGAGAACAGGGCTATCCCTCAACTTTCATACCATGAAATAAGGCATGATGGCTAAATTATTTTAATATAGGCATTGGATTTTTTTATTATCAAATATTGTCTCTCTTTCTTTCCACACATAGGTATTTAGAAAAATCTACGGGCTTAGAGTAAACACAGGAATAAAAACCATTCCTTAGGAAAATAATCAGGGAATCAACCTCTCATGTCTACACAAGAAAGAAGAAATTCCCTGCTATTAATTTAGGCACATTAATAGCACCGCAAACATAAACTAGATATCCACATGCAATATAATGAAAGACTTCAAGCCTTTAGCCACAAATGCATGGCTTAGATTCATCAAAAGAACCATAAGCATTCAAGAATTTCATTTAATAAGTTCATGCACCAACATCAAGCAGTAATGAAACACTTTTTTAGAGCCATACATTAAATTTCACTAGGAGATCATTAACTTCACAACCCTCAACTAAATACATGCCATTACAATAAATTCAAATGCCAAATCGAAGGTGGGACTTCAAATTTCCACCCAACCATACACCCACTGTAGCTAGAGTCACTTACAACAATCACACCTGAGCCAAATCCACGCTCTGAGGGGAATTTCTTTTTAGCAGATTTTGTAGGAAGACATCTTCAACACATTGTTGGGCATAGGGTCCCCCAAGGGAAGTTTTGGGGCTTTGAGCCTAGATTTTGGTCAAAAATTGTAATTCCAATGTAAAGACTCCGCATTTTGTGGGCGCGGAGCGCGTAGCTTGTTAAAAAGTCATAGGGTTGTCCACCTTTAATTTTGTTATTGTGATATCGGTTGTAGAGATCTAACCATGGTCCGCGGACCATGGGATTGTATAAATAGAGCGAGGCTCTAAGTAGTTTGATAGGATAATGAAAATGAAGAACATATGATGTGTGCGAGATAGATCCGAAGTGTAAAGTCTAGTTTTGGGTCGTAAAGTAGGAGAAGGCTCTGCAGCTGAGTGTGTAGAGGCCTAATAGTTCGCGACTGAGTGCACGGACCCCTGCAGCTGAGTGCGCAAGGCGAGTCGAGTTTGTAATAGTTGGAAGTATTAATAAAGAGAAGTTTTCTATCATTTCTATGTATTTATTTCCTGTTTTATGCATCCGTTATCTTGGGTATGAAATTCACTTCTAATACTTATATGATGCGTGAATGTGTATAATTGTATTGATTAAGTGAATGCAAGATAAAATATCTAATTACGTGAAGTTAACTAAGATATGTTAAGAAGATAAGTAAGATACGCTGTGTAGTTTGGGGAAATAGTGCGGTTCGCTGCCATAGCAACGCGAAAGCATCTCAGCCCTTGGTTAGGGTTACGCGAAAGATGATTGTAATAGATCGCGAAGGTACCGAAGGTTGGAACAGTGCGCAAAGACATGCATAGTTGGATTACATCGACATCACTAAAATCTCAAGGGTGTGGAAACTTGGTTCCAACATCCCCACATACTGTTTCGGGTGAGACTTCAGTTTGCACTCTGCAGGCTGATGCTGAAAGGGCCATTAGTGTAGGGATTTGTTTGGCTAAATAACTTCGAATCTGGGTCAGGCCCCCATAAGCCAACACACACAAAGGATAGCAAAAACATATGACATTGGGTGGTTTATCAACTAGTGAAGCACAACATAATTCACAACAATGGGTGGTTTATCAACTTTCTTTTAGCAAGCCCCCTTTTGCATGTGGTTTAGAAACCCCAACTAATACCTTGAATGGTTTCTTAGCCAGTCCTTGGTGAGTGCTCATTCCCATTTCCCTATTAATATCCTCCACCTATTCATCAGGTAGATGAATGTTGGATAAGGTGATCAAGATTATTTGTGCATTCAACTAAGGCTAGAGCCATTCAAAACCATGAGAAATGACAATTTTGTTGGAGTCTAGAGCTAGAGCCATAGTCTGGTTCTAGACCCATTCAAAACCATGGAAAATGGAAAAGATGGAGATGAATTTGGTCTGACATGGTTTTGTTTCTCTGGTAAAATAATTCTTTCCAATATGTTGTGCTAGTATCTACCAACTGAGTGTCTGCTTTTGAGAGTGCATTTCTCTCCTCAGTATGTATAGGTTGGATAGTAGGTTCTTAATTCTTGATACAATGACATTCTTAGGGAGAAATTAGGTTTAACAAAAATCGTGGCATGCAATAAAAATATATAAATATTTCCATTATTATCAAAGTGGACCAAATCGATTTTGATTTAATAACTTCTTGTTCCTTAGGAGATAAAAGGTTTGTTTCTAATTTAGGTTGATAAAAATTTGGAGTGTCATGATGCAAATCTGGTTTAGGAGGAGAATTTACCTTTTTTATGTTATATGCTTCTTTTACCAATGTTTCAAAGTAATCATAAGCTTTTTGTTGAACAAAATTTACCTTTGGATTTTTTCTTGTAGAAAATTCTGGTAGCACCTCTGTCTCTATCTCTTCAATTGGTATGGTTTTGGGTGGATCATGGTGATATTTTGTTTTTCAGTTTTATATGTAGATATGGATAATTGATCAAATTTCAATTTCAGTTTTGTTTATGAGAAGAGGTGCCATATGAACAAGAAGGAAAATATAAACACAACACACAACGAGACCTACCTAATCATTAAGACCCTTTGTTTAGACGCAAGGTTTATCAAAACTTCATTGGGCATAAAATCAAATCAACGATTTATCTAGTTCCATATCTTTCTGATTAGTTGCTATTTATGCTTAAGTACATTCTAGAAATACGACAAGACTTTAGAATCCGAATCCTGATGTCTAATGTTTTCTTTTCAAATAAATTGATGTATTTTTATATTAATCTATGTTTTTATATTTCTTATTTTGTTTATTGGATATAATTTATAAGTATAAAAAACCATTTCTTATACGTCTAAAAAAAAGATTGAAAACAACATTCACTTGCCAATGCATTTGGTATCTCTCAATGCACTAATCAGCTGCACATTTGTGAAAATAAAGTATATGATCATCTACATGAGGACCATGAATTAGATAGTGCAAAATTTCTTGAAAATGAGCCAACATCCAAGAAGTCTAAAAGACTATTCAAGTCCAAATAGAAGACGAGAGTTCCATGGACTTATGCTGTAAAAAATTGTAATGGTGTTGAAAGGATAAAATGTTCATGGTGTGTAAAATTTATAAGAGAAACTCTATTTGTTAAAGATGAAACACAATTCTTCAAGTTATTGCTTTAAACATCCATGCAACGTCAGAGATTCATAAATTTGCTTTGCAACTTTTAGAGAGAGATAAAACATAGTATTTTTCCAATTATAAAACATGTAAAGCGAATGGTTGATGCTCGAAAATAGATAATTATATTAGTTATTGAAAAAATGTATTTTATTGCAATACATGATTTAACTTTAGAAGCATATAAGTCAATCTGTGACTTGAATATGTATAAAAACACTCCATACATGCCTCTAATAGATGAATACTCAACATATACAAATAAAACAAATGTAAAATACTTTTACAAGCTACTAAAAAGGTATATTGAAAAAAATTAAAAGATGAGATTTTCCAAAGCTCATATTACTCACTTTTAGTCGATGAAGCATTGATTAGACTATGATGCATCATTATTTGTTTATATTAGATATTTGACAAATAAAAAAAGAGGTCCATGTGCTACAAAATTTATACACTTGTTACAAATTAGGGATGAAACATCACAATCTATGTATGATCTTGTAACATTTCTTTTAGCAAAAATGAATTTCTACATGATAAAGTTGGATTTAGATACGCTAGAACATCGCCCATGAGAGGAAGTCGTAAAGGTTTAGCTACTAAACTTTGTCGACATGCCCCTCATTTATTAGATATGAATTTCTGCATGACAAAGTTGGATTTGGATATGCTGGAACATCTTCCATGAGGGGTAGTCGTGAAGGTTTAACTACTAAACTTCGTCGACATACTCTTCATTTATTAGATATCCATTGTATATCTCATTGAAAATTTTTAGCAACAAATGATGCTTCATCTTATTTTGAAGAGTTGCAAACTATTGATACATTTGCAAACAAGGTCTATTCATGGTTAGAGAAATATATTAAAAGACATGGAGAATTGAAAGAACTAATGGAGTAATTTCAAATCACAAGGATAGAAATGTTACAACTTCATCATATTAAATGAATTTCTAGAAGGAAAGTTATGGGAAGACTCGTTAATCTCATGCTCGCTTCGCTAAGAAAGAGAAAATTAGTGAAGAAAAAAATATATGAGATTGATACAATATTTTAAGTTCAATTTTGCATCCACTTACTTGCAAATATACTTATTGAGTTAAATAAGTTGAATCGAAAGTTTCAAGAGGATCATATTGACACTACATTTGTTAGAACGACTATGAATATTACTATTAGTTTGCTTCATAAGCAATTTCCAAGAGACAAATTTGGGGCAGGTGCGATTCACATATTATCTTTTTAAAATAAAACATAACAATGAACTTTTGAGTTTGCAGATTGCATAGGTATGATACATGTACATGACTTGAGGTTTAAGAGTTTTCCAAAGTAATAAAGATCATGGACATTAGATGATTAAATTATGCTAGAAAAATGTTTTGTAATGAAGGTGGTTGATTTTCTAAATGTAGGCTTGCAAATTTATCTATTTTTAATGTAGCTAAGTTTTCTAGCCCTAGTAAATATTATGAGAATATGGATGATTAAGTTTCTCAAATAAGAAGATGCTTGACATATTTATGTGAGAAATTTAGTGTTAGAGGCTTAACTACTGTGGACAATGTTAAATGCATGGGTGAAATAGATGAATGTATTTGTACTATGTATAAATATTACAAAAAAAACATATGTTTGGAGCATGGGGTCTCTATGAAGGTGAACTTGAATGGTTGGAAGGATTTGCATGTTTAATGTAGTGATGGAAAACGATTTTTGTTATTCAAGCAAGTATAACAATATGTGAAAGTCATTTTTCAAAATTAAATCGGAAAAAAAATGATGATAGATCAAGATTTTCTTTAAAACCATTGGATATTTTAATATTTCTCTCTATCATTGTACTTCATGTCGAAATAAGGTAGATTGGAGCGCCATTTATGATGAATGGAAAAATATGAAAACTCGAAACCCTCTTCCAACATGAAAATAGATTCACATCTCTAGTGATTTAAGATCTAGTAATTTTGAAGAATGCATAATTGTAAGTTTTAGACTTTATTATCATCATTATTTTACTCTATTGAACACTTGAAAAAACCATTTTGGTAAGTGAAAAGTTTCACTGTTAAACCATTTTACTTTTACTTTTTGTTTTATAATATCTTTTATGTTTTACTATCAACTTATTTTACAAAAGTTTTTGAATTTGTAATTTGTTAATGTACTCACTTTTTCCTTATTTTTGTTTCAAATATCATAAATGCATTTGAAATAAAAATAAACAAAAAATAAGCATATTGACAAATTACAAAATTCATTTTTTTTTAAAATAAGTTTATAAACATAATAAAACTTAAAGAGATTTTATAAAATAAAAGTAAAATGCTCTAAAACTAAAAAAGTTCACTTACTAAAATAGTTCTTTCAAGTACTCGATAGAGTAAGACAATGATGATAATAAATAATGAAACTTACAAATTCACATTCTTCAAAATTACTAGATTTTAGATCACTAGAGATATGAATCTATTTTCATAGTGGAAGAAATTTTTCAGTTTTTGTCTCTTTCTATTCATCATAAATGAAATTCCAATCTACTTCATTTAAAGCGTGAGTTGCACTGAGAGAGAAATATTAACATATCCAATGTTAAAGAAAATTTCGATCTATTATAAATTTTTATCTGATTTAATTTTGAAATGTCTCTTTCACATACTGTTGTACTAGATAGAATAATAATAATTGTTTGTCATAGATGCATTAAACATGAAAATACTTTAAACCATTCAAGTTCACCTCCACATAGATTTCATGTTCCAAATATATGTTTTTTTGTAAGATTTATACATAGTATAAATAAATTCATCCATTTCACTCATACATTTAACATTGGCCACAATAGCAAAACCTGTAAGACTAAATTTCTCACTTAAACATGTCAACCATCTTCTAATTTGTGAGTCTCTATCATCTATATACTCACAATAATTATGAGGACTAAAAAATATAGCTACATTAAAAATAGGGAAATTTATGAACCTTTGCATTTAGAGAGTTAATCAACTTTATTACAAAATATTTTCCCAGCATAATGCAATCATTTAATGTCCTTGATCTTTCTGACTTTGACACACTCTCAAACCTCAATTCATGTACATGTAACATATCTATGTAATATAACAACTCAAGAGTTCCTTACGTTTTACTTTAAAAAGATGATGTGTGCATTGCACCTACCCCAAATGTGTTTCTTGTAAATCGTTTATGAAGCAAACTGATAGTGATATCCAAAGTCATTATAACATATGTAATGTCAACATGATCATCATGAATCTTTTGATTCAACATTTTTAACTCAATAAACACATCTACAAGTAAGTGGATGCAAAATTGAACTTGAAATATTGTAGTCATTTCATATGTTTTTTTCTCAACTAACTCTCAACCTTTTAATAAAGAAGACATGAGCTTAACAAGTATTTTCATGATTTTGCCTCTAGAAAACCATCTAATATGATGAATTTGTAACAATTCTAACTTTGTGATTATAAATGACTCTATTAGCTCTTTCAATTTTTCATGTATTTTAGTAAATTTCTGTAACCATGAATAAATCTTGTTTGCAAACTTATCAATAACTTGCAACTGTTCAAAATAAGATAAATCATCATTTGCTGCTAATGCTTATCAATGAACTATACAACATATATATATAATAAATGAGGGGCGTGTCGACGAAGCTTAATAGATATACTTTTACGAATATCCCTCATGGATGATGCTCCATTAGACTCAAACCCAACTAACTTCATCATAGATAGATTCGTTTATGCTAAAAGAGATGCCACAACATCATACATAAATCATGATGTTCCATCCATAATTTATAGCAAGTGTATTAATTTTGTAGCACATGAAACTCTTCCTTCAGTTGTTAAATACGTAATATAAACAATCAAATGTTGTATCATAATTTGATCAATGCTTTCATCAACTAAAAGTGTGATATGGGCTTTGGGAAATCTCAATTTTTTTTTTTTTTCAATACACCTCCTTAGTAGCTTGTAGAAAGCATTTTCCAAATGTTTTATTTTCTATATGTTGAGTATTTATCTGTGAGAGATATGTGTTGAGTGTTTTTATACTCTATTCAAGTTACACATTTAATTATATACTTTCAAAGCTAAATCATGTATAGAAACAAAATACATGTTTTCAACCATTGATATAATTATCTTTCTAAGCATTAACTATTAACTCGTTTTGTAATTGGAAGAGTACTCTGTTTTTTAATCCTTCTAAAAGTTGTAAACAAATTTATGAGCATTTGACGTTGCATGGATGTTTAAAACACTAAATTGAATAGTTGTACTTCCATGTTTAGCAAATGGAGTTTCCTTTATAACTTTTACACACAAAGAACATTTTATTCTTTCAACACCATTTACAATCTTTTACAGCATAAACCCATGAAAATCTTGTTTTCCATTTGGACTTGAATGTTCTTTTGGACTTCTTGGATGTTGGTTCATTTTCAAGAAGTTCTATATTACCTGATTCATGGTCCTCATTTAGATGATCATATATTTCATTTTCAGAAATGTGTTGTTTATTAAAACATTGAGATTTGTGAAATGCATGAGCAAATGAAAGTTGTTTTCAATCATTTTTTGGACAACCAAGATGTGACATTTTATACCTATAAATAATAATCAATCAACAAAATAAGAAATATAAAAAATATAAGTTGATATAAAAATACATAAGATTTTTTGAAAAGAAGACAATAGACAACAAAGTTTAGATTCTAAAACCTTGCGATATTTCTAGAATGTACTTAACTAAGATATACTAAGCAAACATAAGCATAAATAACACTAATTAGAAATATATGGAATTAAATAAGGCGTTTATTTGATTTTTACATTCAATGAAGTTTTGATAGACCCTATGTCTAAACAAAGGGTAGGGTGTTTCACAATATGTGAAGAAGGTAGGAAAATTCAAGACAAGAAAAATAACTCACTCATTATAACAAAAGTAAAATTAAGCTCAAAACAATAAATAAATAAAGAGGTGTCATATGAACATGAAGAGAAATATAAACACAACACACAGAGGGACCTACCTGATCATTAGGTCCTTTTCTTAGAATCAAAATTGAAATTTGATCAAGGATGTTATATTAGTTTCAAGGCGTTGGTGGAGTTTTGAATGGGGATATATTTCTTTATCAGTTTTATATGTAGATGTGGATAGTTGATCAAATTTCAATTTCAATTTTGTTTATGAGTAGAGGTGTCATATGAACATGAAGGGAAATATAAACACAACACACATAAGGACGTACCTGAGAGGAAAGAATAATAAATAATAAATGATATTAAAAATGATATAAAAAATAAGTATAAATAAAAATAAAGATAGTAATAACCATATTTAAGCTCTAAATAAGAATAAATAGAAATAAAAGAAGAAAATTTTCAAAAAGAAGCAAATAAAACGAGAAAGCTAAAAATCAAAAGAAAAGTAAAGAATAAAACAAGAAAAAAAGTTGCATGCAAACACATGGAGTGCGTGCATGTGGTTCCCCTTCCAATGTTTTGTTCTATTTAATAGATGGTGAGGAGAATGTGAGGTATCCATCATTCCGAGATTCTATCTATCATTCTCTTGGGAGAATGGTATACTAAGACTTAGGAGCACTGACAGTAGTCGTTGATTGAGGGCTCAGGGGTGGTTAGTTGTAGTAGAATCTTGCACAATTGAGCCTACGGTTGGGAGGAGAGTCATCCCCAAAACCCTGTTGTGGTAAGCCTACTTCTACCACAGGTAAGCCTAGGTAAGTACACTTCATAGTTTAAATTTAATGTTAATAAGTTAATTAGATATCTATTTTGGGGCTGTTACAAAGCGGTTGAGTTGGAGCTGGTGGAATTCGAATTTGCAGCAGTGCTTTCTTGGTGTCAAAACTAAGATGTCTTTCACAGGATTGTGATTGGAGTATGCCCTTGAGGGCAGTACGAACTATATTGCATGGAAGGACATGATGGAGGCAATATTGGATGATAACGGGCTGAAGGAGTTCATAGAGACGGATGTCCCAAAGCCTACTGATGCTACTCAAGCTAATGCTTGGAAAAAGAAGACCGCAAAATGTCGAAGGATTCTGTTGGAGGGCGTGAAGGATCACATTGTGTCCAGCCTCCATGGAAAGGCTACTCCATATTTGATGTGGAAATCGTTAACAGAATTATTCCAAAGCAAGAGCGATCAGAGGAAGCTGTCGCTCAAAGATAAACTCAGAAACATCAAATGCGAGAAGGGTGACAGTATGCCCAAGTATCTCACGAAGTTCACTCAATGTCGAGATGAGATGGGAAGTGTAGGGGTTACTGTCGATGATGAGGACTTGGTGAGCTTGGCTCTCCTTGGTCTTCCGAAGAGTTGGCATTCCTATCAGGACTCTGTCAATGGTCAGGAGAAATTGCCAAGATGGGAAAGACTGTGGTAAGATCTCGTGCAGGAGGAGATCGGGCGGAGTACCAGGGATGGATCTTCATCAAAGGGAGCTGATGAAGAAAATTGCGTTTTGGCTGCTAAAGCAAAGAAAGGGAAGAGCAAGAAAGCTTCTCAGTTTAGTGCGAAAGGCAAGAAGAAGGACATGTCCAAGGTGAAGTGTTTTCACTGTCACCAACACGGACACTATGCCACTAATTGTCCACAGAAGAAGAAGAACAAGCAAGTTGCTGGATCTGCAGCAGGAGAGGCTCTAGCCTCACAGTTTGAGCTTGATTTTTCATTGATCACATGCTTGGTTTCAAGTGTGATGGGATCGGTGTGATTCTTGGACACTGGTGCGTCTTTTCACATGACGGGAGATAGAGATTTCTTTTATGATCTGGAGGACAAATATCTTGGAGTGCACATTGAGATGGGCGATGATGGTAGATACAGTGCGACCGGTATCGGTACCATTTCCTTTGAGAGGGAGTCTAGTAAACCCTCCGTATTGAAAGAAGTCATGCATGTTCCAGGATTGAAGAAGAATCTTATCTCTGTGGTGATGTTAGAAGACAAGGGGTATGATGTTGTTTTCAGCAAGGGAAAAGCTTTCCTGCGCAGCAAGACAACTGGTGAGAATCGGAAGATAGGGGTTCGAGTAAGGAACTTTTATCAGTTACATGTAGATGGATGCGCAGAAATGGCAGGCAAGGCAAAAGGATTGGTGAGCTAGGATGATGGCGAGTTGTGGCACAGGAGATTGGGTCACCTACACCATGGAGTCTTGAAGATACTGCAGCAGATCACTACAGGGCTTCCTAAAGGCACACTTGTGCAGTCAGATTAGTGCAAGGGGTGTACTTTGGGGAAGTTTGTGAAAACCAACTTTCATGAGAAGGATAGTCATGCCATGACCATCCTTGAGAGAATTCACACAGACGTGTGTGGACCTTTCTCAGTAGCTTCGACAACAAAACATAGGTATTATGTGATTTTTGTTGATGATTTCTCTCGTAAGTGTTGGATCTTCTTCATGCAGAAGAAGAGCGATACATATTCAAAGTTATATGAATTCAAAGCATTGGTTGAGAAGGAGTCGGGGAAGAAGGTGAAGGCTCTTAGGAGCGATAATGGTGGTGAATACATCTCGGATGAGTTCAAGGATTTCTGCAAGGCATAAGGGATTCAAAAAGAGCTCATAGCTCCCCATAACCCACAACAGAATGGGGTAGCTGAGCAGAAGAATAGAACGATCGTGGGTGCTGCACGAGTGATGTTGCATGATCAGGGCCTACCCCTTCACTTGTGGGCGGAAGCATGCAATACATCAGTTTATGTGCAGAACCGTTGTCCTCATAAGATACTTGGCATGAGTACACTCGAGGAGGCTTATTCTGGTAAGAAGCCTGATCTTTCTCATTTGAGGATTTTTGGCGCTAACATTTACACGCATGTGACGAAGGATGCCAGGAAGAAGTTGGAGCCGATCGCAGAGGTTGGGATATTTTTGGGGTACACTGATATGCCCCACAACTATCGTGTGTATTTTCCAGACAATGGTAAAACTGTTGTGCGACAGGATATAAAATTTCAGGAGGAGAAAGCGATGAAGTGTTCGCTTGAGAGGGAGCTACACTTGCATGCAGATGAGGAGCTATTAGTTCCTAAGGATGAGCTTCAGGACGTGGATTAGCCACAGGATGAGGTTCATGAAGTGGAAGAGACCACTCATGCAGCGCCAACCATCAGAGGGCGAAAGCGCTTGACAGAAGCTGAGCGACTGGCTCAAGATGCAGAGAAAGTTGTAGGACCAACTACAGCCCAACGCAGGCAGAGACAGTCACCTGATCGGTACACTGGATACATGGCTCTTATGAGCAAGTGTGTTGTGACTGAGCCATCCTCTTTCGAAGAAGCTGTGGAGGATCCCGCATGGGTAGACGCCATGGTGGAAGAGTATGATTCTATTGTCAGAAACAGTGCATGGGAGATTGTTCCTAGACCGGAAGGGAAATCAGTGGTGGGTTCGAGATGGATCTACAAAGTTAAGCAGGCAACTGACGAGAGTGTGGAGAAGTACAATGCAAGATTTGTTGTCCGAGGATTTTCACAGATAGAGGGGATCAATTATGAGGAGACCTTTGCACCTGTCGCAAGGTATTCTTCGATACAGATGATTCTTGCTCTCTGAGCGTAGATGGGATGGAACATTCATCATATGGATGTGAAGACTGTGTTCCTCAACGAAGTCATTGAGGAGGAGGTGTACATTGAGCAGTCCGAAGGCTTTGAGGTCTTCAACAGCGAGTCGCATGTGTGCAGGCTCAAGAGAGCGTTGTATGGGTTGAAGCAAGCACCACGTGCTTGGTACACATGGATAGACAACTATTTCACCGGACTTGGATTCTCCAAGAGCG
>APFE031510696.1:821-18873 GCA_000404065.3 Pinus taeda
TTCCACCATCCAGGCTGCGAGGAGTTTTGTATTCATTGTATTGTAGACCAATTATAAACAGATGGTTGTGTCCATACTATATCTACACGAGTCTATGATTATGATGTACAATGAAATCATTCCTGTATCAGAGTAGTAGTTATTCTGTTAGTTAAAGTTTTTGATCTGAGTATGGGAATGCCTACCTCAGCGATGATATAATCTTATACATGTATTTTGTGTTGAAAATTGCAGGTTCTGATCAGGCTCTCCACGAGATAATCCTTGAAATGATAAAGTACTTCACCCTTCCTAGATGATATAAAACCCTTATCTATTACAGGCTTCGCACTTTAGGGGGCAATCTGTTAAACTGAAATTTGTCACCATGACTATCTGCAGTTAATATGGCTCCATCAATAGTCATATTATCCTCCTTGTCAAGCCTTATACCTCTGCTCTCCATGTCAAACTTCAAAAAAGAGATAAATTCATTAAAAATCATGTTTTTCTCTGGGTACGCAGGTTCTCTCTACCTTGCCTGCGGGTACGCATCCCAAGCTCATTGTACCTACGTACTTGTACGCTCTGTAAGTCAAGGGATGGGTGAGTACTCCTGTAAAGGTCAAAAGGCACGAGTTTCATCTTAAAAAAGTTACTTGTGGTCACTTCTAGAGCTTTCTAGAAGAGTGTTTGACGTGTATTGAGCGCCTCCAGATGGTTCATGCATCCCTATGATAGAGGAACTTATCCCATCAAGAGGGAGCTACCCCATCCAAAAGAGGGAGTATCCCATTGATGTTGGAACTGAATAACTTCCTCTAGAATACTATAAATACAGGCCTTGGGCCAGAGGAGGGGAGGTTGAACGCTGAACATTCCAAAGGGTAGATGCTACTGGAATTAGGACTTCCTTGTAGAAGCTTGTGAGGAGAGATTACCATCCTTTTTTGTTTCATTTGGAAGTGGGTGAGCTTGTCAAAGTAGAGGAAAACTCTTGCTGGACCCTGGGAGGAACTTGCACAACACCAAGGCTCAGGTTGTAATGGTTTCTTTTTTGTTTCCTTAATACAAATAAGTCCATTCTCCTCAATGATTTGTTGTTAATGAATTGTTTCATATACTCCTTGGTCTATATGTTGAATATGCTTTGTTTTATAGAATATTCAGGTGTTATGTAATCGTTTAATTGTTAGTGTATGCAGGTTTCGAAGTGAAGGAGGAGCTCATCCGGATCAGCGAGGCTGGACTGCTACAACGAGCATTGGACTTGAGGTAGGATCGAAAAACACTTGGTTTCTCATAGAATAATGCATGTTTAGAGAAGGATTGCTCTTAATTGTCTTGTTTGTCACTAGAGAGTCTTAGACTCCTAGGGAGGTTAGTTTTGTCCGCAAAAATAACTCTTTCCGCATGACTCCCTAGCAGTGATGCTTAGGGGGCATCAATCACAATTTTCTCTCTGTTTCAAGCTTGTGTAAAAATGAAACTACTTCGAAGCATAGTTTTTCTTTGTTTCAAGCTTTTGTAAAAATGAAACCTATCTTGAGTCAATTTCGGTTATTTTCAAGACTCATTAAACTCATGAAAATCCCGAGATTATTTTTAGGTTAGTTATTTCAGTTTTTTGCCTAATTTTCTTGTAGTTTTAGGTGAAGTCTTTCAAATGATCTCGTAGAGTACATTTTTATCATTTTTTAGAACTTGTTAAAACTTACGAAAAAGTGAAACCTCAGAGTCATCTTTCAAGCCCTTTTCTGACTCCTAAAATATGAAAATATTGTCGAGCGTTTCTTTTACACTCGTTAAAACGGAATTAAAAGACGGTCCCCTTATAGCCCTTTTCTGACAGTGAAAACAAGAAAAGATTGCCGGGTTTTTGTCATTTCAAACTCGATACTGGAAATAAAACGACGTGTCCTTGATCGCTTTTTACTTTTCAGGTCAAAGACACTAACTATGAAAATATCTTTGGTCGCAAGATCAAGCAGTTCTCCTAGGTATTATTTTATACTTTTTCGGGCTTAGGAGACACAAATTTACGAAAAAGTCCAATCTGGAGTCTTCTAAGTTTTTCAGACTCTCTAAACATAAAAAACGCCGAGTTTCTCCTATAAGGCACAAACTCCCTCAAAGCCGAGTGAAAAAACCCAATGTACCCAACAAAATCCTCCAAAAATCAGATAGAGACAGGGCCTAGACTGCCCTGGAACCAAGAACGGGCTAGTAGATCCGAGGTCCGCTCCCCAAAACCAATCGAAGAACAGTGTTCAAACAATCCGATAGTCAAGAAATGACCCACTCAGGGGCGAAGTCACCAAGAAACCCTAAAGTTGCCCAATCAACGCTGGCCGCTGATCTTCTTTTCCTGATCGAACGACTGGAGTCCATATCACGTGGCCTAAAAGGCCCACTGACTACCTCACGATGAAGGCGGTTTACTTTTTCGGTCCTCCACCATGTGTTGCTTCTTGAATGGAATCGTTGGCTTTTCCTTAAAACCGTCTTTGGTTTGGAAGGCGCTCGATGAAGGTGGGAAACCATTAGTGGTTTTATCTTTTCGGCCCCACCAACATGCACACCAAAAGGTGGCCATTGATCTTCCCTCTCCAGATCCAACGGCCATAGAGCAAATTGGACCACACACCTACACACTAAAAAACTTAAAGTTGCATGATCAACTCTGGCTGTTGATCTGTTCCTTTTGACCCAATGGCTGGAGTCCATATCGTTCGGCTTAAAAAGCCCACTGAATACCACACAATGAAGGTGGTTTTCTTTATCGGTCCTCCGCCATGTGTTGATTCCTGAGTGGAATCGCTAGCTTTTCTGTAAAACCATCTTTGGTTTGGAAGGCGGTCGATGAAGGTGGTAAACCTTTAGTGGTTTTATTCTGCCACCCCACCAACCTACACACCAAAAGGTGGTCGTTGATCTGCCCTCTCTAGATCTGACGGCCATAGACAAAAATGGACCACACAACTACTCACGAAATACCCAGTGATGAAGGCGGTAATAACTATCCAACCATCTCCACATGTCACCTTCTGAATGGTATCTCTTGTCTTCTGGGAAAACTTCTCCTGGGTCAGAGGTTCTGGGAAATTTTGACCCCAGTAATTTCTTCCATTGACGTCTTTGTCTTCTGTGGAAACATTCCTCCTATGAACAGTTATCTTCTATCTCGATAACCTACTGTGCATCTCCGCTGATGGGTTGTCTGAAGTGAACTTATCCATCATTTTCATGGAATAAAATTATGTCTCTTGATTTTTCCTCCTACTTCTGTCGGTCGCTGAGGGCCCTGGATGAGCATCCCTCCTTCAACCTGTCATCCGTTATCTCCTCCCACCAGTAGCACAAATCGATATGCTTGTTTTGTACCCCCTCATTAGCAAGCCAGTCTGCATATTTGCTAGCTTCCCTGCGAACATGCACCAACCTAAGAGTTCTCAACATTCTTAGCTTTGCTTGGATTATTTAATAGACTTGCAGAAGCCGCCAGTGTTCAGAGATTTTCTCTGGAGTATCACCAACGTTTATCCTCTTCACTGAGTTAATGACTAATTCCGAGTCAGCCTCAATGATGACATTGTGAATGTTGTACTTGAGCAGCATTTCTAGGCATAATTCCATTGCCATGAGCTCAGCCATATTTTTGGTTGCTTTTCCTAGATAACTGTGTAAGATGACTTGTATGTTTCCTTCCTCATCCCTCAAGACCCCTCCATATCCTGCTTCTCCCGGATTCCCTTTTGAGGCCCCATCTATGTTAAATTTTAAAAAGCCATGAGAAGGGGGTTGCCATGAAGACTTTTCTGTTGAGGTATTCTTGTTAATCTACATAGAACCCTGAGGGGGATGAACCTTGAGCTCTAACTTCTCCAATATTCTGGCCTCTCTTTGTCCAATGGGTTTGCCAGTAGCTACACCTCCTAGGATATGAACAGTCTCTTTGAGTTGTTTAACATTTTGTTTCGCATATTATTAATTAGATTATTGGAAATCAGGGGGTTATGCCTGTACACAATGGACTTACTTACTGGCTTTCAATACGTGTAGCCCTAATAATAGGGAGGGGCAAGGCAGGCTATGTGGATGGAAGGGGCAACCTTAATGACGAAGGTAGTTTTGGCTTTTTAGCCCACTATCTTCACCAGACAAGGATTAGCTTAAGGATGATGCTCATCAGACTCGCTTTCTCCTTGAAAATCCCGTTGTTGTGCTCCTTCCAGACATTCCAAATTATGAATCCTGGGGTTAGCATCCAAGCGGAGTTAATGATCTCATTATCCAAAAAACTTTTCCGCCATTTCTTCAAAGTAGTAATGATGTCATTAACATTTCTGTCTGTCTGCTTGAAGACTTCTCCAACCCAATTCCAAAGTATTGTAGTGAAAGTGCATCTATTCAGGAGATGATTTGTAGTTTCTTCCTATTGTCTACATAAGTGACATCTTGAGGGGCTAACAAAGCCTCTTTTTCTTAGGTTATCCCATGTCAGAATCTTGCCCTGTTGAACCAACCACTTGAACAGTTTGACTTTCATCCAATGAGGGTTTTCCCATATTTCTTTCCATGTCTTATCAGTGTTTGGAAATTTAAGCCCTGAATCTATCCTTTTGGCTTCCTTAAGGTTGAAGAGACCTGCCTTGTTCTTTCCCCATCTTAGTTGATCGTTCAAGTTTGAGTTTGAGTTTAAGATTTGTCTCTTGTCTAAAAGACCTTTAAGGGCTATAGCTTGAGTATGCAACATGCCCATTCCACTGTAATCTGGAAGTTTCCATGTTCTCCATTTCCCATTGTTCCTTGATTGGTCCCAATAGTCACTTATCCACCTTAATCCTTTGTTGATGGTAAAGGTGTGAATGTCTGCTAATTCTTCACTTCGGAGATTGTCCTCCTGCTAACAATTATCCTCCTAGAACCAAGCCAGGTTTCCATTTCTGATCTCCCAGAAATTGTGATCTTGGACTAGGGCCCTATTCTCCCATGCCCTATTCCAAATTGCAGAACCTTTTACTTGTCCTGTCATTCTGATTAGATTCTTCTCCTGCCATTCTCTAGCATATTTTTTCTTCCAAAATTTTTCCCAGGGGGCTTGTATTTATTTTAGCCATCTCCACCAGATTTTGGCACCAAGAACTCTGTTAAGAATTCCTGGGTCATGAAGACCCAAGCCACAATGGGACTTAGGTTTGCATACTCTGTCCCATGCCACAAGGGCTCATTTCTTCTTTTCTTCACCTTTCCCCTCGAGAAAGTCTCTCTGAATGTTTCGTATATTAGTAATTACACTAGTTGGTGCTGGAATGGCAGATAGCATATAGATAGGGATACTTTGGAGGATAGCCTTAGTGAGAATTAGTCTCCCTGGTAGATTTAGTGCTCTATTTGTTCATTTTATAATTTTATATTTTAGCTTATTAAGAACAAGCTCCCAAATATCCTTGTGTAGCGGTTTGTCAGTGAGAGGAACTCCCCGGTACTTCGCAGGTAGTGACTCCCTTTGAGAGCCGAAAATTCTGGAAATATTTCTTTGTATTGAAATATCTGTATTGAAAACAAAAATATTTGATTTAATAAGACTTACCTCTATGCCTGCTGCCCTAGCAAACTCACTCAGAATCTTTGAATGCTTTGGATTACTTGACAGTGGGTGTGCCTTGAAGCATAGTATCATCCACAAATTGTTGATGTGTTACCGTGTCCCCACCTTGAGTGAGTCTCAGACCCTGAATTCTCCCTTCCTCCTTAGTAGCTCTGATTGCTCTCCCTAACCCTTCCATCACTAGAATGAAAAGGAAAGGATAAAGAGGATCTCCTTTCCTGCGACCTCTAGAAGGCTTGAAGGTTTTGGAAGGGGAGCCATTGAGAAGAATTGAATAGCTGGTGGTGGTAACTAGCACCATAACCCATTTAATCTAATTTTAATCAAAGCCATAGGCTTTTAATGTTGCTCTTATGTA
This sequence comes from Pinus taeda, assembly GCA_000404065.3. Taxonomy (NCBI): domain Eukaryota; kingdom Viridiplantae; phylum Streptophyta; class Pinopsida; order Pinales; family Pinaceae; genus Pinus; species Pinus taeda. The sequence continues at coordinate 6,770 of APFE031510696.1, forward strand.
CAACCAGCTAAGTTTGTCATAGGCCTTTGCTATGTCCAGCTGCATTATCGTTCCTGCCTATTTGTTGGTAATGAGTGAATGAACCATTTCATGTGCTTGAATTATATTATCTAGAATTTGTCTTCCTTCCACATAGCCCATTTGCTCCTCTGACACTAGGGTTGGGAGGAGTGGTTTGAGACGGTTGGCAATGACTTTGGATATAATTTTGTATATCACATTGCATAATGCTATAGGTCTAAATCTGTCTGGAGAGGTGGCCTTTTCCTGTTTGGGGATTAAGGCTATGAAAGATTCATTGAGTGCCTTTAAGACTGTCTTAAATCTTCGAGAGTCTTCCACTACCTCCAAGATGTCCTGTTTCACTATCCTCCAACAAGCTTTGAAAAAGTACACATTAAAGCCATTCGAGCTTGGTGCTTTCCCATTTTTCATCTCTTTCACGAATTCCTCAATTTCTTCCTCTGTTGCTGGTCTGTTGAGATTGAAATTATCTTCTCTGGTAACCAATTTAGGGATGTACTGAGTAAATATTTTCGTAAACTGGTATCTGTCTTCCGAGGTTTCCTCAGCAATTTTATGAAAATGCTGGAGTAGAACCTTCTCCATCTCTTCATGAGTGTTTCTCTCTATATCATGCTGATCTATAAGTTTCACAATTCTATTGTTGTTTCTATGAGCTATGGTGGATTTGTGAAAGAATTCGGTGTTTCTCTCCCCTTCTTTAATCCATTGTACTCTAGATTTCTGTCTCCAAAATATTTCCTCTTGAAGACATCTGTTATCCCACTCCTGCTGGAGTGACTCTGCCATCTCTTTCCTTTCATCTGTATAGCCGTCTGTGATAAGAATCTGGTTTATTTCCTTTAGTTTATTTTCCACATCTCCTTTAGCTTTGAAGATATTACCAAATTCCTTTTTATTCCACTCTTTGAGTCTGCCTTTAATGTGTTTGAGCCTACAGTGTAGAAGGAACATCTTTGTACCTTGAAGGTGAAGCTCTTCCTTCCACCATTTTTCAATGTTTGTGAGGAAATATGAATGTGTGAGCCAAGCGTTCTCAAACCTGAAGGGGTTGTTCCTTGGTTTACCAAAAAGAGAAGCTTCCAATTGGATAGGCCAATGATTTAAACCCCCAAAAGGTTGTATGAGTGTAGTAATGCTGTTTCCCCTGAGAAGAAGTTCCTCTAAAACAATAAATCTTTCCAATTTTGAGGATACTTGGGTAGGGCCCCCTCTTTTGTTATTCCAAGTGAAGATTCCATTGCTTGTTTCCATATCAACCAATTTCATATTGGTGATGAAGTTCTGGAAGGCAACTGAGTCTCTATCAAGTGTTCTAGTTCCTCCTTTCTTCTCCATGAGTGATTTTGTTATGTTAAAATCACCTCCAAGAATCCAGGGTAGAGCTGGGTATCTCTTCTTCATATCCTCCAATGTTGTGAGGAGTCGAATTTTGTCCTCCATTCGCTGCGGACCATAGGCATTGGTGATCATGTAACATTGTCTGTCACCCAGTGGTTGGAAAATCAGAGAAAGGTGATGTCTAGATGCCTCCGCATCAATCACACCAAAATTTTGTGGATCCCATAGAGTGAGAATGCAACTAGCAGATTTATTTGCCTTAACTTCAAGGTATTCATATCTATTTAACGATTTGCTATGTTTTTCGTGGATCCTCTCCACTGAGCATTTTGTTTCCTGTATGAGTACTATGTCAGGTTTTTCCTCTCTGATCCTTTTACCTAGATTCCTCTATTTTCTTGTGCTCCCTAGTCCTCTAATGTTCTAGGTTGTGATTTTCATTGAGGTGGGATTTTAAAGGAGTAAATGGAAAGGTATTTCATCCTTCTTGAGTCAATCATGAGTTTGCCATGCTCCAGTAGTAGTTATTTCTTTATTTTTCTTCCCCTCCTCTTGCCTGGATTCTTTGTTAGTTTTCTTGTTATTAATCCTATTAAGGAAGTCCCTTTGTTTTCCTGGTTGTCATGTCCTCTTTTGACTCCTGCAACTGTTTGATGTGACTTGTTACGGAATATCTGTTGGACCTTGTCCACATCCTCTTGAGGGATGGAGTTTATTCCCAGGTTTCCTCCTTGTTCTAGAAACTTTTCCAGCTCTAGGTTCTCCCTTTCCAAGATCTCCTGTAAGTCTTGATCCTCTATACCACTTTCACTTTGAGTCACTTCCTGGTCTTTTTCTATTTCCATGGTACTTACTCAAAGGGTCCGTTGTGTGTTCATTCTATTCCTGAGTGAACTCCATGCTGGTCTCTTTTCCTTTCCCCCTTGCTGTCTGATTCTCTGTACTCTCTTGATCCCCTCCATCTACCTCGTTTTCTCCTAAGATCTCAAAAATGTTGTAACTTTTTGTTTTATCATTCACAATAGGGTTCTTTTGTGTCTTCCTTCCCCTCCTCTTCCTTTTCCTCCTACTTTGGTGAAACTTGTCTGGTCTTTCCCTCTGCTGGTATTTAGGTTTTCCTCCCTTCTATTAAGAGGAAAATCTCTAGATAGGTGCCCATGCTCATGGCGTTTGTGACATTTGAACAGGATATGTTCATAGTCAACTGTTTGAAGCCATTCCTCGTCATAGACTTCTAGAATGACCTCATCTGGAAGGGCTCCTGATAGGTCCATCTTCACACATATACGGGCATAGGATGTATATTTTCCCCATAGAGTTGCCTCTGAAATTTTTAAGAAATGACCTAATTTATTGCCTATAGCTTTTAAAGACTTTATCATCTAGTAATCTAAAGGTAAGGAGTATAGTCTAATCCATAATGGTACCGAAGTGAAGGTTTCTTGTTCTGGCATGAAGTTCATCATCCATGGTCGCATATAGAGATCAAAAACTGCAAAGAAGTATGGTCCTCCTTCGAAAATCATGTCTCTGTCTTCCATGTTTGTGAACACCATAGTAAAAAAACCTTTGGATCCAAGATGTATATTTAACTCCCCTTTGGTTTCCAGTTGTATTTTATCCTGGTGTACAATGCTTTCTCTGATGGCCAGATTCCCATAAATTTGCATATGATGGCATAGTTTGCCATGTGATGCGCTTGCAGAGTTAGATCGTTCAGAATAACCCAAGGTTTAGTTATGGTCTTGGGTTTACAGGGCCCCATCTTGGCTCTGTTCTTTGTTACCTGACCTCTGTCTTCCTCTTTCTCCTCCTGACGGTCTTCTTCATGGGCCCCTTGATCTGCATGGGTTTCGCTGCCTTCCGCCTTCTAAGTTTCGGTGTTTTTTGTCTTGACCTCCAAGGGTTGTGGAGGTTTGTTCTTTTTCCCTCCTCTTCCTCTGTTTGCTACCACATTACTATAGGAGGGAGTGGAGCTCCCTCCTCCCTGTGCCTCCATGGGTGCCTATTGCCCTCTGTCACTCGCTTAGTTAAACCCTAGAACTCTCTACAAAGCATTTTCCTCACCATGCATTGGGGGCGATTTTTAGTAACTTCCATTTCTATTAGTTACTAGCTTTTTGTTTTTAATTTTATCTAACTTTTTAAATTTTTTTCATGAATTATAATTTTTTCACAATAGTTTTAATTTAAAATGACTTATTATTATATTTAAAACATATTTTAATGCATTTAATTATAAACAATTATATTTATATAAAAATTAAATACACATATAGATATATGTATGTTAATATAAACAATATTAGTTAATCATATTTCTTAATTTTTGGTGATGACATTCAACAATATAATATTTTAATAGTTGTTTTATTTTTGTGATTAAATTTTTGTCTTCGTTATTTTTTTGTTTAATTTAGTTATATTTAAGCTAAGCGGTAGGTACTAGCTACTATGTAGCCCTTTTGTATACATGGTTTGACTAGTTTCATGTACTTGCCTTGTTTCAATTTAAAAAACAAAAAATTGAAATTCACGATTAAGTTGGATACAAATGTTTTAATTTAAATTAAACTAAAAAAATACAAAAATTCACCATTAAGTTGGATAAAAATGGTTAATTTAATTAGATAAAATAATTAAATTAATCTTACAATAAATTAAATTTAAATATAACATCTTACAAAAATATTTTAATTTTAATCTAATGTTATAAGGAGTTGTCTTTATAAATGTTATAAGGAGTTACCTTTATTTTTAGAGAAATTTGACCAGAAACCCCCGGGAAAAGCTTCCAAAAGTCTCATAAAGACAATCGATGTTTATAATGTTGTAAAATATATTAATTTTTTTTTGGAAATTTATATTAGTAAAAAAATTGTAGCAAAAGGTTCACACCAAAAATGTACAAGCAAGAAAGGACTTTTCGCTAGAGAAATGTCATTCAAAAGGTCAACTATTTCCATTTTAAAAAGTCATCTATAGGGAACTTTTTCTCTTGTAAGATGCCCAAGCAAACTAAATTCCAAACATTCTTACATGAGTAAACTATCACAAACTATTTGCATAACAAGAGAAAAAAACATTACATGATTAGGTTGCATTTCTAGCCCAACTTATTGTCATTATAGGTTAAGAAGAAGATGATGATTTTATTATTATTATTATTTTTGTTAATGTAATTCGATAGTTTTAGATGCAATGATAGAGATCTACTAATCAAAGTAAAATAATATTAAAATAAAAAATGAAACCGAGATCGCTAAGTGTTTTTTTTTCATTCTATTCATACCCCATGAGAATGGAATTAATAAACAATTCACTCACAAAAAAGAAAGAAGGAGACTCACAATGAGTATTCACTAAGCCTCCTTGAAAGAAAGACCTTAAAAGTAATATTCATTCTTATGATTTCCCTTATGGTGTGATCAGGATGAACTTCCATCATTGCTGGTAGCTAGGTTACAGGAGCGAAATAACCCTTTTTCGGTGTGAAGGCAAAAAAATTATGGTATTTATGGTATTTTCCCAAGGTTTAATGGTCAGTGATATTTGACGGTAAATCCTAGAAACTTAGAGAAAGGGATAAAGAGGGATTTTTTAATAAATGATTAGTGAAGATGTGGAGGTATTTGTTGATGGTATTTTCCCAAGGTATTATGGTCAATGATCTTTGATGGTAAATTCTAGAAACTTGGAGAAGGTCCAATGGAGAGCTATAAAAGAAGGAAGAAGGAGAAAAGGAGGGAATTCAATCTTGATATTTTCTCTCTCCATTTAGATTGGAGGTTCAGACAAGCTTCCATAAGCAAGGGTCTTGGGTAAGATCATCAGGCTAGCATTGATGGGATCTAGTTTCACCCTAGATGGTCATCCAACTTTAGTGATACAAGATATCACCCTAGATGGTTTGATTATATTCCATATATTTGGTTTCATGGAGGTGATTTAGGTGGTGAAAAGGGGTTTTAAGATTGGATGTGGTTCTGTTATACAAGATATGTTCATTCCATCCAGTCCCTTGGTGGGTCCATGTAATACCCTCCTCCCACATTTACCCAAATTAGCCAGCCCGCTAGGGTAAACATCTGATGAGAGGCTACTATGATGTGATTCAACTCCCCATGTATAGTTAATGAAGTGGAACTGACAAGAAAAAACCATTTTGAGCTTCCACACATGCTACAAAACCTTCATGAGCCAACAAACCCTTCTAAGTGACCAACCTCTGAAAAGACTTAAAATTTCACTAATTTGGACCCTCAGTCGCTCCCATGACAAACCATTAATGCAACTAAGGCCTTCCAGTCACTCCCACAACAAGGCATGCCAACGATTGTGGACTTTTTCAGCTAGCTCTGAGTGAGTGACCCTGGATTCTGAGCCACTTTTTTAGGGCTAGGTCTCAAGCCATTTCCCAGAACTTCATGAAACCTTCAGAAATGGTAAATAATAATGGACTAAGGCTACTAATGCAATCATTGGTACAAGTAATTGATCTTACCCCTACTAGCCATGATAGGAATTTCATCAAACATGTCACAAATATGTAATCTACAGGTCATAACAACAGATCTAAGCATAGGGGTCTCCTACTTATCTGATATTCATAAAGGAGCATTGTTGCTTTATCACAATAGTCGCATTATCATCTATTAGGTCATAAAATGTACTCATAACCAACATGTAACCAACATAAATAACAAGGATATAACAACCATAAAAATCACATACGAACTAGTACATTTACACATGAAATACCAAGGATAAGGAGCTCTTATTAATGAAATCATAATCCAACCAGGTCTGGGACTTCCACGAACCACCCAACCATAGCTTGGGTTAAACCAAATCTTTCTTTCATCTAATCACCCTCGTATAATATTCCAATCATGAATGTGAGACTCACAATAAAACCAACCAAGGCTTTCTCATGCTTTACCGTAAATCCCACCAAGGGATTCCTAGGCCCAAAAACTCATGAATGAAGCCAAACTCTACTATAGTTCCCACTTAATCACTAGACCCTAAACAAGCATTGATGTGTATGGATATCTCCACCTAAACCATGATCAATTTGTCTATCTCAACCTGTCGCCTTTATCGTTTATCCTGCCATTACCGACGAAGGGATTCCTAGGCCTAAGAGGTCTCCACCCTCTGAGATTTACCATGTATCCTTACATTGCCAGTCAATGTATTCCTAGCCCCAATCAAGGGTATTCACCTCTGAGCTTTACCGTGTATCCTGCCATTACTAGGCTTTACCATATATCCCATCCTTGGATTCTTAGGCCCTATGAATAATCTTGAGACCATCCCACTCAACTTCAAGTCCATCTGGCAATCCAGGTCAACCAAAACAAGAGAACTCCATCACACCATGGCTATCTAGAAATGGCAAGGCAAGGCTTAAGAACACTATCACACCTGGAAAAACCCATGCCAATGACAACAAGAGAACTAAGAACACACATGCATGTACCATGTATGTTACATTTAGCAATTAAATCACACATGCAAATCGATACCTACAAGTAATCATGTTGTATCCATTTGATCCTGCTCTTCCTTGCTTGATCTTTGCTTCCCTTTGCTTATTTTTTCCTTCCTTTACTTTCCTTGATCTAATGTTAGAGTGCTCAAATAATGCTCTAAATGTGAGAGGGAGAATGGAGAGAGAGATCCACCCAAAAACTATCAAAAATCTTGTGAACTAATCCTCGGAATCCTTTTTTTTATGAGGCTTCTATTTTCTTCATTTTCCATTATTTTCCTTCATTTTCCTCCTCATATGCAATCTGTGACCTCTCACTTTCCTTTTCTCCTAATTTCCATTATTTTCATAAATAAAATGCCAATTAATGCCTCATGCCTTTCCAAAGCCTTTTCCATTGCCTTTAGCCATAATAAACCAAATAAATGCCAATATTAGGATGTTTTTCCCAGCATTCAACTTGGAATAAGTGTCCCATGACCTTGGTTATTAATTTTCCTTTATTAACTTTATTACATGGAATTTTAACCAGGGATGTTACAGAACCCTCCCCCTTGGGGGAACATCCTCCTCAGTGTTCAATGACACCTACAACCAACATAACCACTGAAAGCAAAACATACTGCCCATGGAGCTTTATAACTTAACACGTTGTAGTATTTATAATGATCAACTTGTTGATAAGCAAACCAACATGACAACACAACAACATGACAAACATAATGACATAACACCCATACCACTTATTGGAGCTTTATAATACAACTCATGGCATTATTTACATCCATATACATATGTACATATACCAAAACATCAAACCAAAACATATGCCAAAAATATTCACTCAACTAGTGAATAGAGAAGGATACATAGTCTGCATCTGATCTGCCATCTCCCATGTAGCCTCATCGGGCCCAAAGTGCTTCCACTACACCATAACCTACTTGATTTCTTAGTTCCAGAGCATGAGCATGTTTTTCTACAATATACATTGAGATTCCAACTGGAATTCTCCATCTGGATCCACCTACAATATAGGCTAGTCAATCACATGATCGACATATTTAACATACTTCTTAAGAAAGGACACATGGAAAACATCATGGAATTTCATTTTTGGAGGCAGTGCAAGTTGATAGGCTACTAGTCCAATCCTTTCAAGAATCTTGAAAGGTCCACAAAATCAAGGTGCCAGCTTAGAACACGATCAAATCCTCAAGGAGCTCTTCTTTGGCTTGATGTGCAAGTAGACCTTTTCCCCAAACTAAAATTCATTAAACAATCTATTCTGATCTGCTTCACTTTCCTATTTGTCTCATGCTGCATTTATATTCTTCTTGATTACCTGCATTTCCTGTTCCATCTTTCCCAACATATCTGACCCAATTAACACCATGTTCACTGGATAACTCCAGCTGATGGGAGGATTACAACATCGCTCATAGAGTGCCTCAAATAGGCTTATCCTCAGTGACTCCTGATAACCATTATTATAAGTGAACTCAACCAATGGAAGGTACTCCTCCCATCTCCTATGTTGATGCATCACATACATCCTCAACATGTCCTCCAATATCATGCTGACCTTCATTGTCTATCCATTTTTCTGTGAATGATAAGCTGTGCTAAAGGCCAACTCTATCCCCAAACCTATAAAAAACTCCTTCCAAAACTTGGAGGTGAACTTTAGCATCCCTGTCTGACACAATATTCCTTGGAACACCATGCAACCTCAGTACATCTTTGATGAATACCTATGCCACATCACTAGTTGAATACATATATTTTACTAGAATGAAGTTCGCTACCTTTGTCAACCTATCTACCATAGCCATGATGGAATCATGTTTTCTAGATGTCCTAGAAAAACCTTGTCATGAAATCCATGGAAATGACTTCCAACTTCCACTCTAGAATCAGAATTGACTATAGTAGGCCACCTAGATGCTTACATTCTTCTTTCACCTACTGAGCATCCAAACATCTAGCCACAAACTATGTCATGTCTTTCTTCAGATTCAGCCAATGATAAAACTTCTTCACTATTGTCAATATATTCTGGTATCCTGGGTGGTCGGAATATGGTTTTGCATGAAACTCTCACAAGATAGTTTTCTTGAGATCATTGTTGTCTAGCACATATATCCTGTCCCTAAATTTGATCAAACCATCTATTGTAAGACAATAGTCCACACCTTGCACACCTTTGCCCTATTATAACGTGTGCATAAGCTCCATGTACCTACCATCATGTTGTCCTACTTGTAAGATCTGATCTTGTAAATATGTCCCATAAGAACTCATAGCTTCTATATGATTCACATGTATCCTCCAATAAGAGCATCTATAACCCTGTTCTCTTTACCTTTAATGTACCAAATCTCAAAGTCAAACTCACTAATTATGGCCAACCATAGAAATTGTGTGGCATTTAGATTCGATTGGTCAAACAAGTAACTCAATCCACTATGATCGCTCATCAATATGAACCTCCTTCCAAGAAGATAATTCCTCCACATCTTCAATGCATGGATAACCGATCCCAACTCAAGATCATGTGTCGGATAATTTTGCTCATGCTCATTCAATTTCCATGACACATAGCACACTACCTGTCCTTCCTACATAAGGACTCCACCAAGTCCTCTCTCGCAAGCATCTGTACACACCACAAAATAATTTTTCCAGATCTGCAATGTTTAACACTAGATCATTTGTCAACACCTGCTTCAATTTCTCAAAACTTGTTGCACATTCTTCTATCCATTCAAATTTGTTACCTTGCCTCTGTAGTGACATAATAGGATATGAAATCCAATATAATTTCCTAATGAACCTCCTATAGTAACCTACTAACCCCATGAATGATCTTACGTCCTCATCCACATTTCTAAGTGTTGCCCACTCCATGATAGCCCTTATCTTTACTGCATCCACTATTATGCCTTCCTTGGAAACCACATGTCCCAAGTAATGTACCTCTGTCTGAAATAAACTACATTTACTGAGTTTAGCATACAACTGATTCTCTCTCAACAATATCAATACTACTGCTAAGTGCTCAACATGCTCTTCCTCATTCTTAGAATATATCAAGATGTGATAAATGAATACAATAACAAACTTGTCTAGAAAAGGATGCAATACACTATTCATCGAGCACATAAAAGTAGTTGGAGCATTAGTCAAACCAAATGGAACTACAACAAACTCATAATGCCCATATTTGGTATGGAAAGTTGTCTTGTAAATGTCCTCTTCCTTGATGCATACCTGATGATATCCAGATCTCAGATTGATCTTTGAGAACATTGTTGCTCCCTTCAACTAGTCAAACAAGTCATTAATCCTTGACAACGAATACTTGTTCTTGATGGTTACGTTGTTCAACTTCCTGTAATCAATTCATAGCCTAATACTACCACCCTTCTTCTTTATAAACAACATTGGTGCACCCCAAGGTGATACACTTGTCCTAATGTATCCCTTGCCAAGCATTTCCTTCAACTACAACTTCAACTCTACTAACTCTTGCGTACTCATCTTGTATGGTGCCTTTGATGTTGGTGTTTCCCCTCGTACCAAATTAATAGAGAAGTCCACTTATCTATGATGCAAAAACTCTGAAATATCTATTGGAAACACATCTTGAAACTATTGCAATATCAGGTACCTCTTCATAACTTTTCCCTCCTCAATATCCTTACCTTTATCACAAGAAATATGCACTGCAAATAACACACACCCTTTTCTATAGTTGAGCTTTTCTTGCATAGTTTTCACCATTCTAACTGATTTTTCCTTCTTCTTACCTCGCAAGATCCTTTGTTCCCCAATGTCATCAAAGCACTCAATAGATTTTTCATAACAATCCACCTTAGTCCTATGAATATATAACCAATTCATGCCCAAAATCATATTTTATGATCCCAATGGAAATGCATTCAAATGTGTTGAGGTAGGCATACCATTCAACTCGAATGTACAAGCTCTTACCCAATGATGCACTCTCTTATTTGTACCTATAGCCAACTGCACTAAAAAGGATTTTGCATGCACTTCTTTATTCAAACCACACGTATGCACTAGGTCGGGACTAACATAACTGTAATTAGCTCAAGGTTCAATCAAAATAGAAACAAATTGACCACAAATATTACCATCCATCTTGATAACAGTTTCTTGGTGATCCTCCTGCTTGTTGTCCAATGTTGCATAGATACGAGGAATACTTTACCAAACATCCCCAACAGTTTGTGCCTCTAGTGCACTATAGATATGAGGCCTACCACCCTAATACTATGGAAAATCTCTCTTGAGGTGTTCCTTGCCACATATCCAACACTGCATTGGTCCCATACCATCACCTTTATTTTGCTGCCCTCCAGGCTGTGACCCATGTCCTTGTCTAACTACGTTGAATTTCATATAAGGTTCGAAATTTTTTTCTCACCTAGATCTTGAGACCTTATTCTTTTCGAATACCATTTAACTTTAGCCTTTTCTTTCCCTTTCTAGCCCTGCTATGATTTTGTCTTATGCTTTGACTGCTCATAACAATGCTTCAATTTCTTATTAAATTCCTCAAGTGACCAATTTTCATCATACTCAATCTGATCTCTAAATTCTAAAAAAAATCCACTGAAAAATCTTTGAACATTGGCCTTCTCATCTTTAATATATGGTAGATAGCTCAATAACACTAGAAACTTAGTCGTATACTCCTCATCTTTCATCGATCCCATATTTAATATATGGTACTGTTGCGGGATATTATCCCCTAAGGTTCTTGGGTGGAACCCTAGCAGACTAAAAGTTGTCCAAGTCAAGAAACATACACACACACAGCCGTTTATGCTATAAAAACTACTTCTAGGGTGAGAAGGACATACCTGAGGTCCTACGTTTGGGTAGTTACTCAAGGGTGCAAACCCTTCTTCACGTCCCTTCCGCTCCTTTGTCCTGCAAAAACAACAATTCCAAGAATTGCAACAGTATATGGACAAATATTTACATAAAAAATGATCTTTATGTTATATAAGAGATGATTTAGTTACAAACTTCTAAACATCTATTCAAGCATGAAATTCAAATATGAACATCATTAACATAAAGAAAGAAGCGTTTCGGGAACAAGACGTGTTTCTTTATTAGACAAATAGAATAGTATGAAAAAAAGAGCAATATCACCTGAACCACTTCTGCAGGCTCAAAGCTCAGCCTCCTTCTGGATCCGTCCCGC
>APFE031510704.1:0-11724 GCA_000404065.3 Pinus taeda
ATAAATGGTGGCCAAACGTTTGGAATCGCAATGCAGCGAAGCATTCTGCAGGATTTCTTGCATTGGTAGAACTCCATTATTCTGAGTAATCTTTAACAAGTATTTCAACATAACATCATTTTTGCATTAAATAAGCTTCCCAGACAACATTCTCTATTGGGGCTGCTGACAATATATTTTTGTGTCTGCAAGAACCAGGAATTCTCACAATCTAAGTACACCATGGACCAAGTTTGGGCTGGTTTGCTAGAAACGTTAAAATGTATTTATCTCAGATACACTTCATATAATTTTGTTTTAGATTTAGGAAATTGAGATGCAATTGCCTGAATTTATTGAAATGTGAGTTGTAATGGGTATTTGTATTGTGATTCAGTCCTCATCTCAGATGAAATTGTGAACAAGATAGCGGACACAGTATTTGACAAATTAACAGCGGCTGAGAGTCGAACGGTCGGGGCAGAGAAAACCCCAGCTGGCAGCATTGAAGATTCAAGAAAAGCTCAACCCAAGAAGAAAACTCTGAATTATAGCCAGCTGCATGAAGCAATAGCTGCGGTCTTCGAGTAAGATTTTATAACTGATTAGTTCAGGAAATTAACAATATTGTTTTTATCATTAGGTTTCGTTGGATAGATATTTTAAGCAAAATTGTTAATATTATTTCATCATAGGTGTTAGCATAATTGTTAAAAACTGTATTGATAAGTTTTATATTGTGATCAGAAATTCAATCCCCTAACATATATTACTAGTAGAATTTGATTTTTTTTGTTTTCGTCTAGATAGATATTTTAACCAAAATTGTTAATATTATTAAAACCCACCTTTAATCACTAATGTTATGAATAGCTAATAAGTTTGCAACCTCAAATTTTTTTTCTGAATAGTTTTGAAGATCCTTTCATTATTGTTGAACTGTTTGGATTGCTGGGAATGAAAGAAGAAAACTTTGAATTATTGCCAGCTGCATTAAGCAAATAGGCATCCTTATTGTCATGTTTGTCTGATTGCTTAATAGTGGGGAATCAATAATCTACCTAAGCTCAGAGCAAGCCTATAGTTACTGTCCTCCAATACAGTAATTAGTCCAAAAAATTGGTTAACTATATTTCTGAAAATCACATCATTTTCTCCCAAATGTTTTTAATTTTCTTAAATGCCATCATCATCATAATCCCTTGTACAATTGTTCTTATTTAAAGTGCATTTTTGGTCCATACCATATTTTATCTGTATGAATTCGAATCATACCTCTGCTATTGCAGGAGTTAGGAGGAAATTCTTAACCATTAGAACTAGATTTTTACAAAATTAGTTGAAGAAATAACAAAAAACCCTACAAAATACAAAATAGAAATTAGGCTACACTTCCATCAAGCATAAGGAGATTTTCCTTCAAGAATAGGGAGATTTGCACATCAATCATCGGCAGATTTTCCATGAGAAACAACAATAGGATTCTTGATGTTATGAATGTTAACCTTTGAGAATTGAATATATGAATCTCGTAAGAATTTTAAGTGACTAGTCGAGAAAGTTATTAATTGCTTGTTCCCAATATTAAATTGGCAATTTGGCTTTCCATGGGGATATGCGGATAGGGTTGTTGATTTTCCTAACAATTAACCATTTGAGATTTGTTGCTTTGAATATGGAATAAGTTTGCGTGTATATTAGAAGATCCTGTCATAAATTATTGTTGTTGTTTTGGATTCCAAAAATCATTATTATTATTGTTTTGGGTTAGGAAAATCAATGAGACCATCCCTGGGGCCAATTGGGTTCCTCCTCCACAGGAAGTGCTGAACAAAATGGTATGTAATCAATCCCTTTTTAAAATATGAATTCCAATGAAAAAAAAAAAAATTACTCTGAGCGAAATCAGTGTAGCTTCTGATGCTTCTTTTGTCATAACTTTTTTAAAAGTGGTAAAATATAAAGTATGAGAGATAAACGAATAATAACATATCAACAAACAACATGCTTTACCCTAATGGATACCAACTGCATGCAGGAATCTGATAAAGATCAATATCAGCAAATCGATCGCAAGGAATTCGGCGAGCATGTTCGAAAATATTGTGGCCATCTAGCCGCATCATACAGAAGAAATGTATTGATTGGTGCAGTGGCTGTCCCTGTTGTGGCTACGTTGACAAAGGAGATTATTGTTACAGTGGGAAATTTACTTGCTAAAGTGCCCAGTTCAGTCCTTTTTGTAACACTTGCCTTGGCTTATGTAATCATGCAATGTAGACCTTTTAATAAAACTGCAAGGAAGCCAAATGTGATATCGAACAGGTAGAAAGTAGATGAAGGTAGTCTTGAACTACCCTATATTGCCATCACAACATGTGTGATACTTCAGTCATTCCATATATGTAATGATATCATGAATGCAGCTCATTTTATTACCCATCATATATGTCAAACGAGGATGGGCGATGTTTCATGCTCTTCTTGGATTATAGTTTCAGTTGCCTTTAATGAAGGCATACTGCTTTTGAGAGCACCACATTCCAATTAAAAGAAAAATAAAAAATTTAAAGATTAAAGTTTTGAGTCAAGAAAGTACGATAACTATGGCATTTCAAAAATACTTTTAATTTTAACCATTGAAGAATTTATAAGCAAGCTAGTAAAATGAACACTTATAATGCACAAGGGTAATCTTATGTTTTAAATGGAGCATAAATTAAGATTATAAGAGTGTGTGCTAGAATAGTTGTTATCTGAAAGATATTTACCTAAACTACTTCCACATTAAAGAAGGATATGGGCATTCTAATGTGGCAAAATCCTCTTACATGTTGGCCTGTAGCATCTAAGGAGTTTTTAGTCAAACTTGAGTAGATTTGTATTCTCTTTGCTCATTTTCACAAGTATAAGTCAAATTCACACTTCTCACATAAATTGGTTTTCACCTGGCTTTCTCTTAGTCTTTAAATATCTTTAACATCTCTTCACATTATTGGCTTATGTTTGCAATTCCCATTTTTTATGGAATTGGGTGGCTATTTTTCTCTTAAAGGATAAGTGACTCTTAGTGGGCACCCTAGTATTAAAAAACCTCTTTATAGTAATCTTTATTGGAACCAAGTTTTAGTATTGTTATTATTGTCATGTGCATGTTGAGATTGAGCTATGAAATGACCAAAGGAAGTGTGAATACATAGCTATTTTGACCCACCCCATGGCCACCCATGCAACCTTTGTGATGAATGGAAATAGAGATGCCATAAGCCAACTACATACTAGAGGACAAAGGAATACCCCCATGGATAGATAGGACTTCAAGTAACATTTGTAAGACCTTTTAAATTAGAAAATTAAAGCTAGGGCCTTCTGATGAATTATGCAACCCAAAACTATTAAATTTGAGCCCTACTTAGAAGCAACAAAAGGCCTTATAATCTAACTATCAACCTATTGCAACTACCCTATGGAAGGGATGCCACCGGGAGCCCATCTAGTCAGTAGACCTAACATTTCCTCCACATGAAAGAAGGAAAAGGGGCATTATAATGTGCCATACTTCCCCTCCCACCTCAACATTTGAGTGCAACACTAGACACATTCCTAGCTAGACTTGAGCAAGTTGACATTGCCTCTCTACCTTGACATAAGATGAAT
This sequence comes from Pinus taeda, assembly GCA_000404065.3. Taxonomy (NCBI): domain Eukaryota; kingdom Viridiplantae; phylum Streptophyta; class Pinopsida; order Pinales; family Pinaceae; genus Pinus; species Pinus taeda. The sequence continues at coordinate 3,637 of APFE031510704.1, forward strand.
AAAGTTGTGCCTCTAGTAGAATTAAGTCTATACCTATATCTATCTCTCTTGGTCTTTGAACTACCACCTCATAAAGAATAACTAAAAGTTCAAGCTCATAATGAATTTATTAAAAATGAAATCAAATATGCATCACATTGAATGTTAATGAGTAACCTAAATGAAACTATGAGAATTTAGCAGTGAGAATGTCAAAAGATACATTAACAACCACAATTTGGTATTGAAAGTGTCAAAATCTATAGTAAGAGCCACAATTTTGCAATGTTCAAATAAGAATTACAATTAACATAGTGCCACTCAAGGTAATAACAATCTTTAAGACGCATTACAAGAATAGAGGACATACAAGTCATTTTTATGTTAATGAATTTATTGAATTTTGAACATGAAAGAGTAGTCCACTACATCAATTGTTAATGTATTTGTTATCTCATAAAATATGATCACCTACCCAAAATCATCAATTGGATTTACACCATGTCAATATGAGTTTTACACATTAAAACCCACTTTCACCTAAGTAAACTACTTTTTCTAAGTTATTTCTATTAATTTACTCATTTATATAACAATAACCCTTAAATTCACTACTTCTTATGTTATTATCATAATAAATAAATTATTTATTTATTAATTATTTTCTAAAATAATCTAATAAATAATTTATTTATGGATTACTTTCATTCATTAACTTATAAAACATTGTTTTTTATTTAATTGGGTTTGTTTAATCTCTGCTCACTTAAAGTTGCACTTTACCAAACACAATATTTTATGATTTGGTATTTCAACCCACTTTTCACAACTATGCTTTATGAGTGTGACCCATTTATAATTTAAAGTTTCCTTTAACCCATATATTTGAATTTGACGCTCCTTTCAATCTAACCTTTCAAAACTGGGCACATGTATGCCTTGGCACCATACCATATGTCCATACAATGCAACTAAGATACTTTATATAAGTATATCAAAGATTTCCTTGAATCCACTGATACTGAAAATGCAAATGCTTGTAAAACCTAGTATTTTTCAATCCGCCGTATTATGGAGAGTTTCCGTTAACTAGGAATTTTAGTTGATGGATATTACTATACCAAGATATGGGTAGATCCAAAATGCAAATACAAGAAAAAGTCCAGTATGGCGGGTTTTCAGTGGAAAAAAGTAAACTCACGGCAAACAACTTTACCTAATTAATAATTAAAAAGGGATGAATCTCAAATTAAGATGGTTATATCAGAGTAGTGGGGAAATAGCCTGAAAATATTTTATACAAAAAATTTCCACAAAACAAGTAGCTTTGAGGCACAAACAACAATTTTTTTTGGTTAGATATCATCAAACTTTTGTCTATTGGTAGAGCCCAAGCACCAAGATATCAGTGCATTTCAATGTATAAGCTTGAAATATAATGTTTCTCTCCTTTGTTCCTTAGATCACATTTCTTCAAATATTTCCATACATAAGTGCTCAAAAATATACTTATTTATAGATATTTTTGGCAAGTCTTAGTTGACGTTGACTTTCTTATGCTTCTCTCAATTTGCTAGGCCAACTAATAATATTGACAGGGTCTACATATAGAAAAGGTCTCCCTTGACTTTGACATACAAGACAACACATGATTCAACATGTGTTATTTCTAAAGACTCATTCCCTCATCAAATTTACCTTGTCTCACATTTCCTCATCCACCCCAGCATGGTAGATTCAATTATAATTGCATTTGTTTCCAGTCTAAACAAGCTGTGGTTATCCATCCTATTGATATCCAACATGATCATGAAGTTGTTTTTGGGAGAAATATCTTAAATGCCTAGCAATATCTTGATCATTAGAGTCAATTCCTTAATTTTCTAGTTGATCTACTAGATTATTGGACCTGTGGTACACATGCAAAGGGATGATATTAGGGAAGCACTAGAGAAGAAAGGACACTTAGGAGAAGCTAGGGTACAATCTCTAGTTCATGGATAGCTTATCCAAGTTGGCTCCACATATCATATTGGGAAGGGGCTAAATAATGATCATTGAATCCCCTTCCACCACTAAACACTAGAAATTTAAATTGATGGATAGTGAAAAACCCCTAAGAAGACCGCCCAATTTAACAACATTGTTAGAGCTTTGTCATAAATTTATGGTAAACACAAATATTATTTCACCATTATCATACCTAAAAATTCCTTCCCACCCCTGCAAGCCAAATACTTCATCTTGCTACACTATCAAAATTTAGTTAGACATATACATTGGTTAGTATTGTCCACTAACTCAGAGTGGAGGAGGGTAGCCTTTGTACCCACCCTAGAGTTTGAGAGTTAGGTTTGAATTCCAAACTTTTCTTATATCATCCTTTGAGATTGAAGACATTTATTTGTTAGGACCCAAATTTAATAATTATCTAATATCTCTTCGGGTGGTGCTCCAAATATATTCCATCTATTATTTGACAATTACCCTTTTTCCATATTACCCTTAGGATGTGACTAGAAAATATATGCCTAGACTTATTAGGAATTGAATTTTTGTAGGGATTAATGCTCTAGAGTGTAATTGATGTTTCACTTATTGTAGTAAAAATATCTAAATCTAAGAATCCTTATGCCCAACAATTTATTGGATTAATCACAATTTTTGAAGAGATGTTCGAAAATTTCCATCTGAGTTCCACACGTGTAATAGATGGATGGACCCTTAAAACATCAAGCTAAATGGTGATCCCAAGTAAGTGTCTTCTTTTTGGGAAAAAAAGAAGGAAAGAAGAGTATTTTGGCCATAATTTCATGTTCCAAAATTACTGCTAGATTTCTTTTAACTCTAAGATTCATGTTTGGATTCCAACTCATATACCATTTTGATGTTGAATTTACCATGACCATGAGAGCCCCATTACATAGTAAGCCTTCCTTCTATTTTATGGATTTTCTTGTCCATTAAAACCAATTCCAAGAGAATATTCTCATCCCTAGAGAGCTTAGATGGCTATGGTAATCCTTCCATCCATGTTTGATAGGTTCCAGGATCATTTTCTTTTAATTCATGGTGATAGTTGTTGACCTTGTGACATATCAAACTTAAGAGCTTGTATTTATCTTGTTGTAGGAGAAAAATATTGTATAGTTTAAGTTCCTTTTCCCAATCATATTTCAGGAATAGTGATTCTTCCACTAATATAATTTCCCAAAAAATATGATTTTAAAATAAGGCTCTATTTTCACATATATTTTTCCATACAAGTGACCCATGGGTAGATTCATTCAAATTGATTAATTATTCTCCTTGTATTTTGTTGGCATATTTGGCATTCCATATATTTCTCCATGGGTAATTTTTGTTTTTGTTCCACCACCATCATATTTTGGATGTCAAGGATTTACCCATGATTAATGGGCCTTTTATGCAAAACCTACCAATGTGTTTGATCTTGTAAATAGAGACCAGTGCTAGCAAATCCCAATTTGTTGGGACACCACCAAAGGAAATTTCATTGAAGAGAGTGAATATACTTTACAATAATGGGAGGAGCTTCAAGAATAGAGAAATGGTAGAGATATAAAGAATGGAGAATAGATTTAATAATAGTAATTTTTCCTAGAAGAGTGAAAGATTAGAAGGTCCATTTGGAGAGCTTGTCTTCTATTTCATATAAAAGATATTCCTGAGATGCATTTCAAAGAGGATTGTCCAACAAGATGTTGAAATATGTAACTAGGTTCAGTCTTCATAATGACACATGTAATCATGATTTTATGTATTTGATGAAAAGAGAAAAATAAAATTATTTGAGGCATGGGTTTCATGCTCAAGGTTATTTTAATTTAAAGTCCAAGCACCCATTGAGTGCTTCTAGGGTTTGTATTTGAGTCAACAAGTCATAAGAGTGATTGTCATGTATGGAAAACCTTTTCGAGTATGTCACATATTGTAAAGAAAAATTTGTTGAGTCCAAATTAGAGTCAAAGACCCTCTAAGACCTCGTCATCATCAAAAGAAGAATTAGGCCTTCATGAGTGGACAAGTCAGCCTAAAGGCAATAATTCGACCTAGAAAGAAAGCTTATATATAAGCAACTTAGACCTCATTTTAATATCATCTAATCAACTCTCAAGAGGTTCGATCTAAGAGAATAAGACGACGAAAAAGGAAGCCAAATACCTAACAAGGTAAGAGAAGGAGAAACCAAAGTCTTTGGGATTATATTTGGGACAATATCCTTCACATGCGAAACAATTAAGACACCTATTGCAACAGCTAGATCAAATTGTAGACCCACTACAAGAAGTCAAGTTAGGGTATATTTTGCAATCCAAGTTCCATAGAAGGAAGAACCAAGTCAAGCGAAGAAGAATGAAGAAGGAAATCACCATCTTCTCCACATGTGGAAGAGCTAGGGTTTATGTAGAAGAAAATTCTTGGGGTCAAAGTTGCCGAAGAAACTATTAGGGGTCAAAGTTGCAAAAGAAACTGTTGGGGGTTGAAGTTACAGAAGATGTTGTTGGCTCCAACGTTGGAAGAGAGGTGACTAGAAAGAAAGCTCATCAAGGAGGAAGGATTGAGTTGGTCTTGGAGGGGACTTTGATAAGGGTCCTAGGTCTTATAATTTGTCATTTGAAGTTCTATAAGAAGAGAAGTGTTCTTTTGTGTTTTCCTCTCAAGAGGAGAGGTTTTGGCCTTGACTGATAGCTTATATATTGTGTCCTCTTATCTCATTATTCTTTTTTTTTTGGTAGTTTTTTTAATGATAAGAACACTAATCATAATTAAGTGGATGAATAATCTAATCAATTTAAAGTAAAAACACATCACAAGCAATTATCAAAGTAAGATAAATCACCTAATCTAGTTGCCTCTAGATTTCTTAGCATGGTATCAAAGCTAAGGTGAGAAGACAAAAAAAGGCATCTTGAAGAAAGGATATATAGAGCATCAAGGAGGACTACCCATCTCATCTCAAGGATCTTACCATCTAGAAGAAATAACAAGAAGAAGACCTCAAAGACTCTACTTTCAAGAAAGATCCCACATGCACTCAAAGAAAGAAGGAATACACATTTGAAGCATCTTGAAATATCCATATTCTACACTTCTACATCCCAAGAAAGAAAAGAAGAAACATTGCCATCATCATCAAAGGAATCGAGATGATCTCCCTCTTTTTGAAGAAAGGATCACATCTCAAGTATACATGAAGAAAGACATCTCTAGAATAAGAAGTATTTTTATGTTCAAGGAAGTAATCATCATCAACTATCATCAAAATCAAGAAAGGCGTCAAGTTGAAGATATCATAATCAAAGAAGCATATTCACTTGACAAGTAAGTATCTTTATATATATGTTTGAATATATTATAAAAATGACTTCATTCTGCAAGGAGAACAACAAATTGGTTGGGTCACCAAATTTTCTTGCATGGAAGAAGAGGATAGATTTGATCCTCATAGAGAATGAAGTTATTGGACATGTTAAAGGTTCAATCACCGAACCATCAAAAGAATAAGCTCAATATCTATAGAGGTACATGAAAGTGGAAATAAGGTATCAAATAATCCTTATAGAATCAATCAAGGATCCCCTCATCCCTTATGTACCAAAATTGGATATTTGAAAAGAAATCTATGATAAGCTAGTAGAATTTTTCTCTATAAGCACTATAGGAGAAGTTATATATTTGAAAACTGAGTTATACAAGATGAAAGTATCAAAGGAAAAATGGATAGCCTCATACCTTATGAGGGTATCACAAATAAGAGATCAGCTACAAGAGTTAGGAGAAATAATGTCCAATAAAGAAATGACCATCGTTGTGTTCAATGAACTAGTTGATGAATGGGGCAACTTTGTATCAAGTATTTTTGGAAAGAAGGAAGCTACCCCATTTAGTGATCTTTGCTCATTATGTAATATTGAAGAAACTAGGTTGAATTCAGAAAGTGATGTGGTATCAAATGAAAAAGTTCAAGCATGTGCTATTATGGCTAGGAGAAAATAAAAGTTTGGGAAATTTGGCCCTCAAAAAAAGAAGAAGATTGATATGTCTAAAATCCAATGTTATTGATGTCAGGAATATGGAAATTTCAAGAGATATTGTCCTAAAATAAAGAAGGACAACAAGAAGAGAAAGAGAATAAATGAAGCCTCATGTCACCAAAGAAGTGGAAAAACCTGAAATAAGAAATCAAAGGAGGAAGTGAAATATCTCTGTTATGACTGAGAAAGTCTCCTTCACTTAGTTCTTTTCAATTTTGTAATAGATAGTTATTATGATAGGAAACATCAAAAGAATTATAGGATTCATTAGAGTTGAAATAGAGATTACCTCATCATAAAAGCTTGAAAGGATAGTTGAAGTATATGTCTACATGGTTGTAGCAAGCATCGTTATAGAAATAAAGTAATTCGTGACATCTACATTAGAAGCATACAAGGAAAACCATAGCAACAATATATATGGTTGGAAGAAAGTCATCTAGTATGATAGAAGATAGAAAATTCATCATACATCATCCACACATCATCATTATTAAGGATATTTTTAAGGATGAGGATGATCAAAGTCTGCCATTGGAATCTTCATTAGAAGGTTCACCTCTACTTGGAAGAATCAAGTGTCTTGTTAATAGTCTACGGTCCACCTTGTGTGGGATCCACTAGTAAGGTATGATGACAAAGATATGCAACATGTTAGTTGGTTGAAGTACTCTAGTCTTCAGAGGAAAGGAAGATGTTGAGGGAAGTCTAGATGACCACATGAAGGAAGAGGTATGTATATATCTTGAATTATATAGATAAAGAAAGAATGAGTGAATGCTCTATCTCATGAGAATGATTAGAAAAGAAGGATATATTCCTTTAGGAAGATGCATGTAGGAATGAAGACAATATTTGTTGGCATAGTGGGGCTTGACCCAGGTTTGGAAGTGATTTAGCCAAGCAAACCTCGGTACTACTGGCCCTTTTGGCAATAGTCCGTGGAGCGCAAACTGAGGTCTCACCCGAAGTAGTATGGGTGATCCGGATTTAAACAGGAACGCAATAGATTACAGAGATAACCATAAATACAGAGATGCGATAACCATAAATAAAGAGATGCAGCGGAAATAACACTTCATTTCATTAATGGAAAATACCGAAATATGCTTACAACCAGATTTGGAAATAAACCAGCTAGGACGATGGTAGCTTATCTCTGAGAAGAGATGTGCGGCTACATGTCTCTGAACTGTTCCGAACTTGTGTTACAATGAGGCTCAAAGGCCTATTTATTATTGAGAAACAATGGAAAACCCTTCACATTCCAAAACGACCCCTAGAAGATGAAACGCCAAATTGTGGGCCCCGTTTTGGGTAAATTGGTACATCAATTTCCCGGGGTCGTAACTTTGGCATACGATCTCCGTTTGACGGGTACAATAGCTCATTAGAAAGATCTATTCGAGCACTATCATTGTTGGAATGGGCAACATCGGTCCATTGCATGGACCCATGTTGCCCCTCGATTCCCCAAAAAACGTTGTTTAGGGCTTCAAAACGGCTCCGGAAGTTCAAGACTCGAAAAACTGCTAAAAATAGTAAGTTGTGCTATAATTAAGGAAACTGAAAATGCTGAAAGACACAATTGTGGGGGTCCAAATGGGATAGGTGGGTGGCCACCAACATCCACCTGGATCATTCCTCCCCCCTTAGGAAGCAATGGTCCCCATTGCATTGAGTTCCTCCATCTACTGAACTTGTTCTGCACTGTCTGATGTGTCCAGTAATGGTGGGAAGCATGGTCGATGATGGTCCACATTGAACACTTGGTGCAGGCGAAGGAATGGAGGAATGATGTGCTCCAAAGCATTGTTCCCCACAAGCTTGGTACTTTTGTAAGGACCATGTTGGAGTGGTCTGAGCTTCTGATGGGTTCTGGTAAGGCGTTCTTTCTGTCGATGCAACCAGACTTTGTTGCCCACCTGAAGCTTGTGTGGTACCCCTATCGGTGAGGAGAAGTTGTTCCTGTGTTCTGTCATGACCGTATCCCTTTGCTGCTGCTGCTGTGTGGAGGAACCCTTTGCGGTGGTCATGGATGTAGCAACGA
>APFE031510708.1:0-11697 GCA_000404065.3 Pinus taeda
TTAAAGCAGTCATGAAAAATGAATTTGAAATGACTGACTTGGGTTTCTTAAGATATTTTCTTGGAATTGAAGTAGACCAAAGTGAAAATGGTGTTTTCATTTCTCAAGATAAATATGTAGAAGTAGTGTTGAAGAGATTTAACATGCAGAACAACAAAGAAACTGTGACTCCAACTGTAGTGGGGCTAAAATTGACCAAAGAAGACAGCAGCAAGGATTTTGATCCAAAATTGTACAAGAGCATAGTTGGCAGCCTTATGTACTTGAATCCAACTAGGTTAGACATTATGCACACTGTGAGTTTAATCTCCGGATTTATGAAAAGACCGAAAGAGACTCATTGGCAGGCAGCCAAGAGGATTCTAAGGTATGTGAATAGAACGAAGGGGTTTGGTATTTTATACTCATCTTCTGAAAGTTTCATGTTGACAGGTTACACTGACAATGATTGGGCTGGGCGTGTTGATGATAGAAAAAGAACATTAGGATATATATTTCATATGGGATCGGGAGCCATCTCATGGGATTCCAAGAAGCAATCAGTTGTGTCTTTGTCAAAAGCAGATTCAGAGTATGTGGCAGCAACAACAACAACATTCCAAGCAGTGTGGCTGAGAAGAGTTCTTAGAGATTTGTCTCATGAACAAGAAAAAGGCACAACCATTTACTGTGACAATAGCTTAGCAATAGCTTTGTCTAAAAACTCTGTTTTTCATAAAAGAATAAAGCACATAGATACCAAATTTCATTTCATACGTGAATTGGTTAACAATGGTGCGATTGTTTTGCAGCGTTGCAGAATAGAGGATCAGCTAGATGACATCTTGACAAAACCATTGGCAAAGAAAAGTTTTGATCATTTCAGGAAATGCGTGGGTATGCAGCAATTGAAATTAAGGGGGAGTGTTGGAATTTAATTCCAACTGCAACACAATAACCGCTGATCCGAAATATGATCTTCTGCAGATATTTCAGATTGTTCGATGCCGCAAAGTCTTTTGATATTTTGCACATTGATGAGCATTAAATGCGCAGAATTGAATTCCCCTGCAACCGCCGACTTGTTTTCTTGAGAAAGGCATCACCGCTTCTGCATTCAATATGCATATAAGCGTTACAGGATATTTTGGTTATTTTATTGTTTAAACTCAGTTATTTATTTCCTTATAAATGTAATGAACAGCAGTTCTGCTTTCAAGAGAAAAGGTTAGAAGAACAATAATGAGTCTCTTCTGTAAAGGTACAACAGTGCTGAACCTGCAATTTTCTGAGATAGTGAAAATTGGTTTTTGGAACTGAAGTGTTCCTTTTTTTGTAATCCCTCTGTCAAGAGGAAGACGAATTTGTATCAGCTTGTTTACTATTTATGAATACAAGTTTGATGTTTAGCTTGTTTACTGTTGTTGTTACACCAAGCGTCAAAATCACGTTTCTATTACACGGTAAGTCTAAAAGTGACTTGACGTCAATTGTTTTACGTTGCTGTTACACCAAGTGTCAATCGTCTTACGTTGTAAGTCAAAAAGTGACTTGACGTCAAAAACACGTTGCCGTTACACCGTAAGTCAAAAAGTGACTTGACATCAAAAATCACGTTGCTGCAACACCAAGACCAGCGTTGCTACAACACCAAACTGTGTTGCTGCAACACCGTTTCCAGTAAGCAATTTTCTGTTTTTTCTGTGTTAACAAAAAATAGAGTGTTGTTCAGCGTTGCTGCAACACCAAATCCTGTTGCTGCAACACCATTTCCAGAAAACAATTTTTCCAGTTTTCTGTGCACAAACAGAGTTAAAAAACAAAGCATTTTTTTTGTCTGTCTGTTATGGAATTTAGCAGAAAATTCTAACGAATTGTTGTAGCAATCCTGGAGAAGCTTTTCTTTCGTCGTTGCTGCACACCGTTTGCAGTCGGAAGAACCTAAATCTTCCCTGCACTGGACGAGCCCATAAACCGTATGATTGTTGTTTTACATCTCATCAACACTCGAGGTGTTGAATCCGCTAGAAGAAGCATTCCCAACCAACGAATTCAAAACGTTGTTTAGATTACGCTAGAAGGCGCTACCGTTGCTAAATTGATTTTACAAAATGGAAAGATAATTATTTATAAAGGCAAAGAACATAAGTAAGTAAACAACGATAAGCAATAAGCACTAATAAAATGTAGTTTATCTCAAAAAAAATATGACGAATCAAATTAATTAAATCAAGGTGAAACAACATGTGAGATTGTCTCTTCACTGCATGCTCTGCCTTCATTTATTACATGAGGAATATATATAACAAATATATATTTAGGGAAGTTGAGCAGAATTATATAAAATATGAATAAAATCCTAATTTAGGGCTCGGTTTGAACTGTTTCCAAATTAATCTCAACTCTCCCCCTTAATGGAGAAATGGATTCACGGATATCCCTAATACTTCTCTAGACAATCCAAATTTGATTCTACCAAGAGGTTTGGTAAAAATATCAGCAGCATTGTTACAACTATTACAATACTCAATATGAATTTCTTTTGACGGATCTTTCTCCCTCACAAAATGAAACTGTGTATCGATATGCTTTGTGTTCTTAAGAAATACCTGATTATTTGCAAGTTTGATAGAGCTCTGGTTGTCACATTTGATCACTATTGCAACCTTTTATTTTTCTCCATCATCAAAGAGAAGTCTCCTCAGTCAAACTGCTTCACATGTCACTGCACACATAGCTTGTTATTCAACTTCTGCAGAAGACAAGGATATTGTGTTCTGCTTTTGCTACTCCATGTAATGACCCCATAGGGAATGTTGAATGCATAGCCTGTTATGGATCATCTTTCATGTACATTTCCAGCCCAATCGAAGTTTGAAGAACCTGGCAATCTAACATCACACAAATTGGTATAAACAATACCAAAATCTAAGGTTCCTTGGAAGTACCTTAAAACACCTTTAGCTGCAACCCAAAGGCTCTCAAAGGGCTTTGACATAAATTGGCTCAATGCATTGATTGCATAAGACAAATCAGGCCTAGTTGTAGGCAAGTAGATTAGACTCCCAACCAAATATCTATACAATGATGCATCTGCCTCTTTAGATCTATTATCATTTTGAAGTTTTAAATTCTATTATAAGGTTACTATTGCAGCTTTGCATTGATCCATTCTGAACCTTTCCAGTAAGCTCCTTACATACTTACTTTGTGACATAAAATTTTGTGCATAATCCCTTCAGACTTCCAAGCCCAAGCAGTACTGTAGCTCTCCAAGGTTTTTCATCTCAAAAATATGTGACATCGGCTCTTTGATTTCTTTAATGACATCATAAGCATTCCCTGTAATGATTACATCATCTACAAATAAAGAAATAAAAACAATCCTTCCCTCTTTATCAAACACGGTATAAAGATTAGGGCCATTTTTTATTCTTTTATAACCATGCTACAAGAAAAATGAGTCAATTTTGTCATACCATGACTCGGGTGCCTGTTTTAGTCCATACAATGCTTTCTTCAACCTGCAAACTAAATGTTCTTCATCCTGTTTGACAAACCCCTCTAGTTGCATTAAGTAGACTTATTCTTTTAAATCACTATTTAAAAATGCATATTTAACATCTAGTAGGTGAATCATCCAATGGTGTTTGGTAGCTAAAGCAATTATCATTCTGATTGTGTTTAGTTTAGCTACAGGGGCAAATGTTTCATCATAACCTATGTCTTCTTGCTGCGAATACCCCATTGCAACCAGCCTAGATTTATACTTATCTATGCTCCCATCTGCTTTAAATTTAGGCTTATACAACCATTTGCATCATATGGGTTGTTTTCCTTTAGGTAGTTTAACTAAATCCCAAGTTTTTTTTTTGAGAATTGATTCATATTCCTCTTCCATAGTAGCCCTCCATTCACTATATTGACTGGATTTTTTATAACCAGAGGGTTCAACAACATTCATCATACTAGTTATAAAAACATTTTCCCTACATCTTGCTGGCAACTGAGCTTTCCTACCTGCTCTCCTGAGTGTTGGGGTAGCTTGAAACCCTATCTGATCATCATTTTCTGGACTTGACTTTACAGTTACATCATCTTCTTTCCCTTCCTCCTATTGCTGCTGCATCTGCTCGTTGATGTCATCTAATTCATCACTTCCTTCTTCCACCAACAAGGGAACATGCCAATCTTCATTAGCACTCTCATGGCTTCCATTATTAACCTATTCATGAAACACTACATCTTTGCTTACAAAAAAATTATGAGTAGAGATATTAAACAATTTTTAAGCCTTAAATTATGTACAATGCCTAACAAAGATACATTTGATGGCCTTTGAATCAAGTTTTTTCTATCTTCCTTTGCGATACGGGAAAAGGCTTCGCTGCGAAAGAGTCTCAAATGCTTAACTGCAGGATTATAACCAAATAAGGCTTCAAAAGCAGTTTTAAAATCTAAACATCTTGTTGGACTCCTATTCTTTAGATATATTATAGTATTAATTGCTTTAGCCCAAAATCTGTTAGAAATATTCTTACCTTTTAACATACTTCGAGCACACTCAGCAAGGGTTCTGTTCTTCCTCTCTGCAACCCTGTTTTGTATCTCATTATCTTTGTAGTATTTGAGGATATAAGCTTTCTTGTACTCTCCCCCTTTATCTGAGCGGAGAATCCTGATGCATTTACCTCTCTGCTTTTCAACCATATTTCTGAAGTCCTTGAAGTATTCAAAAGTGTTGCTCTTCTTCCTGAGGAAATACATCCAAGTAAATCTAGTACAATCATCAATAAACAATAAAAAATAGTATGCACCGCCTAACGATCTTGTTTGCATAGGCCCTCATAGATTTGTGTGTACCAGCTTGAGTATATCTCTCTTTTTCTATCAAAATTCACATGAAATTCATCTCTGTGCAACTTTCCTAGTGCACATGCATCACAATCAATATGAACAGATTTTAAAACATGAAGACCTTCGACCAAACCTTTTTTCTGTAAAAGAAACAGATCATTGAAGTTAATATGGCCGAACCTTTAATACCATAAGTCCACTGTAGTCATGGTAGATGATGTCAATGCTTGATATGGTGCGCCTTTTACATTTAGCTTGTACAATACTCCCACATGAATACCTGAGCAATAGGCTTCGTACAACCCAACAGGTCTTTAATGACACAATATGGTTTATAAAACTCTACCTTGAGATGTTGATCAATTATAGTGGAGACAAATATCAATCTCTTTTTTATCCCTAGTACATACATCACATTATGGATATGTCTAATATTTCCATCAAGCAAAACAAGAGGAATATTACCATAACCTTTGATTCTGTACCCTCTATCATCGCGAAGATAGATGTTTTCTCCACTCCTAGTTTTTTTGAAGTCTTCAAACCACTCTCCGTTCCTTTTCATGTGGATGGATGCACCTGAGTCGACAAACTAGGTATCTGCTTTATCCTCCTTAGCCAAAAGTGCAGAGTCAGATATGAACAGTCTCATGTTCTCACTATTTTCCTCATCAAGAAAATGGCCTAATGTTGGTTATGTCTCTTCCGACCTTCATCAAACTTCTTCTTGATGCAATATTTGGCTATATAGTTGATTCAACCACAATAAAAAAAAAAAATATCCCAGAGTCATTTCTATTGAAATACGTACCTTGAGGTGGGGGAATCTTTCTCTATTAGGTTGCGCTGCTCTTTTGTGCTGCATTCAGTTTTTCTCTGAAGGGTTTCTTTTTTGCCATTAAGGCCAGATTTGAGCTCTAAGGTTTATGAGTCAGTCGCCTTTCCTCCTCTTGCATGAGGATCCCTATCAATTCTTCAAACGCAGGGGTTTTTTCTCTTGCATTCAAGCCAATGATGAACATCTGATACTTGTGAGTCATACCATTCATGGTAATCATGACCAGATCTGACATAACTTCACCGATATCACCTAGGTTGTTCTTGAGCTCCTTGATCCGCGAAATGAATGCTACAATTGTCTCATTCTCCTCCATGTTGATGGAGAAAATCTTGCTCTTCAAGAACATCAATTGATTGGTGTTTTTGACCTTATAGAGATCCTTGAGCATTTTCTAAATCTTTTGTGTAGTCTTGCAATCATGGATATAGGGAATAACACAATATTTGACTGACAATTTCAAAAACATTCTCACCTTAGTCTCCCACTTGTCACATTATTGGATTGTTGCTTTTGTTGCTCTTGTAACGAGGTTTGTCTTCACCTCATCATTGTTCACAATCGTCCATGCATTGTGTCCAGGGTTTGCAACTTGAGTTTCCAACCAAAGTAGTTGGATCCATTGAGCTTGTTGTTTTCATTGAGGTAAGCTTATGCTACTTGGTTATTCATCTTGAATGAATAACAAAAATCTTCAACCACAACAATTAAAAAACAACAACCGAGATTTTTAAAAAACACTGCCAAACACCAAATACACAACAAAAAATTGAGCCCAAATCTTCCAAAGCCATGAAAAAGTAACTTCAATTCCTTCCTTTAAAAAAAATAAGCGACCTCTTCATCAAATAAAGAGTTGTTCTTTTCTTTTCAGTTAAAGAATTAAATTAAAACTTTTTAATTTAAAAGCTTTAATTTAACCCCATGCCACCCGACCCTCCCCAAAAAATTTAAATCTCCTTTCATCTCAATTAGAATCAGACTGCGCACCATTCCTCCAACACCATGCACTCACTGAAAAACTTAATTAAAAAATGATTCAATCTCCTTCCACCATGACTTATCAAACATCAAAAAAGAAATATGAGCGTGACCTCTGGATGACCGCAAGTAGCAGAAGCTATCCAATCACTTGCTTGTTGAGCAACTGAAAAATGAGGAGACTAGCCGAAGAATGAGAGCCCAAACGAAGCTACAAATTTCACCATTAGAAGATCACATCCAAGGTAGAAAGGGCTTCAGATTTGCACGCTCTATGCTACACCGAAGAAATCTTATCTACCATATACGAAGCCCTTTCACCCAAAGAAGATCTACATGATATCGATCAACAACAACTTCGTCCCGATGAGATCCACGCAGAAAACAATCCACTCTCAACAACAGCAGAACTATGTTAGGGTGATCTGAGCAGCGTTAAAACCTCCATTGATTTTCTTCTAGAATCTCCACCTCCTCCACACTGCGTAATCTGCAACCTCGACTAATAATTGGATGACAACCTCTGGCAGATAGCTGCCTCCTCCTCGCGGCCTCTGTCTCGCGAAAAACGGAGGCTGCAGCCTCTGATCACTGCTCACCTCCATGCGACCTCTCTTCTCAATCGACAGTCCCGGCCTGCGATTCAACAACGAATTTGCCAGCGAATCCACGCTTACCACACGAAGCAGCAAAAATCTCCTCCACGAGGATCCGATCTCTGCATGGATCCTCAACAGCTTACCAAGAAGTTGCAATTTACCATTCAACGACATCTACCTCGGATCAGCCACCTCTTTTTACACAGACAACAACACTCTTCTTAGACGGTAGCGCATTGGAAAAAACACACAGCTTTTTCAGCTCAAGGTTGGCACGATTTTCCAATTCGCACTCCTGCCATTCTCGCTAACAAAAAAACGCGTTAATTTAGAGGTGAATTCAGCCCGACTATCACTTTAAAAACCGCGTTGATCACCCTCTAAACACGTGGTTAAAGTTCTGTCTCCATTCAGGATTAGAGGCTTTCTCAGCCCTATCGCTCTGATACCATGTCAAAAAAATATGACGAACCAATTAGTAGATTACAGGTGTGAAACACCACCTTAAGATTGTTTCTGCAATATATTTTTTTCTTTCATTTATTATATGAGGAATATATATAACAAACACATATTTAGGGAAGTTGAAGAAAATCCTATAAAACAGGGAAATAATTCTAATCTAGTGTTCGATATCAACTGTTTCTACATTCATATCAAGAGTTTAGAGAAGGGATTAGTTTGTGAATGAGAAAAAATATATAAGATAAGTTATGAAAATGTAGATGACTATGAGGAAGTGTCTTGTGAAGAGGTATCATTTTTCTTGAAAATTGTCAAAAAGCCAGTTAAATGAGCATAGATTGTGAAGAAAAGAAAAACCAATGGTAATGATTAAATTTAAAATAGTTGGAAAGTTATATCTAAATTAATATGAAGAATATAGAGTGTGTACATCAAAAACATATATGAAAATAAATATTGAGTATAAAGATGCACATAATACCAAATAGATAGGCTTCTTAGGTTGTTTTGGAGGAATCAAAGTACGAGAAAGAAAAGCATGTGATCTTATGTATCCACGATAATTTTAAGAGTTAGGTCTCACCCATGGGCTATTTTTTTTTCCAAATTTGTTTTAGCAATTTCCATTTTTTCATAAAATTATTTTTTTCAAATTCTATATAATAAATGTATTTATGCATATAAAAATGCTTGATTGAAAATTCATACATTAATATCTCTATTGATTACAGTTAGATGGTTTATAACTAAATATGCTAACATATTATTAACTTCGTCACATGTATGAAACGATGTGTTAGTATTTCACATTCACAAAGAATCATAAAAAAATTATTGACCTACCATAATATGATATTTAGTGAGAAATGGAATACCAAAAATCACATTTTATTGAGAAATAGAATTATCCAATTACTAAAAAAAACATCCCCAAATGCTTTTCTTAATTACACTGTCTATGAGAGTGACAACAAATGGCCAAAAATGAAGTTATCAAATTATTACCCAATGTTTAATTATTCTAACCAAATGACCTCGTAAAATGAATGGTGAATAGTTCAGTTTTTGTGGGAATGATGTGGGAATGAAAATGAATAGTGAATGATTCAATTTACATGCATTTCAGTGTACTAAAGTTTCAAATTCTTCACATAACCATGTTAAAATGAATATCGAAAAATTCAGTTTGTGTGGGAATAAAAATGAATAGTAAATAATTCAATTTACATGCATTTCACTTTCCTAAAATTTCAAGTTCATTTTATATTAGTTATTTAACCACGTTTTGGTATTCATATATCAAATTCACCTAAATTAAAAATATTTTTATACATTGATAGCATAACTACGTTGAGTACCTTTATACTAAAATTCGTTTTGATATGTAAGTTCACCTTTCCCATCAACTTATTTAAAATAAACTCAAAGCTGCAACCACGATTCCTGTGTTATAGTTTTCATTGCAACTTAACTGTCTTTGAGAGAATACACTATCTGAATTAAAGAATGACTCTAAATCTAAGCCAAAGTTTAATAAACGCATTTCTTGCACAGTTTCATAAATGTGATTGAACTTGATAAATGCTTGAATATGTATGTAAGTTTTATATATGTATTGATTTTTTTAAAAAAAATACATAAATGTTTAGATTTTTTGGTTTATAAACGCTTTGATTTTTAATTAAATACTTTAAGATTTAAATGCTTCGGTTTTTTAATATTTAATGCATGTATAAATGTCTTAATCTCCACTTCGATCACGAAATGGCTCTATCCCGCTTTCTGGTAAAATGCATAAAGAGCTCTGGAAACCTGTCCTCGGTAGGGTGTGGAAAAGCCTTGTTCACAGGTAGTGTTTCTCGTGCGGCAAACCGGGAGGGCGTTGTCTTATATTTTGGTATTTTTTTAAGAAGAAAATTTGAATAATTATTTAACTTAATTCGAGGATTAAATTTCTTCCAATATAAAATACAATGTATAATTTTTTATTTTTTAAATAGTATATAGAGTATATATAGGGTCAAATAATTTTTAAATCATAAAAACATTTTTTCATGATATATAATTATTTTTTGTTTAAATGATATATAGTATATGGTATATACATAATTGACATTAAAATATTTTACATAACATGTATATTTGAAACATTTTATAGCACAAATTATTTTTTTTGATTTAGTACATTTTTAAGTATAGGCCAACATTAATTTATATTAAAATATAATATTGATAACCAGTATTAAATGTTTTTTTATATCAACATTAAAAGTATTTTATTTTAACCAGATTATTTTATGTATATAGATATATATGAAGTTGATATCTTAACTTAGATTTTCATATCGCTTATTTAAATTTATTGTTCAATTTTTTTTGAAAAGTATAAGGCTTAAATATCTTGCCTACAATTTTTTTTGTACTTCTAATTATCTTACAACATATTAATTTTATTTAGAGTATGATATTTTTCTATTTAGAGTATAATTTATTTATTTTTATTTCAAAAACACAAACTGGACTAATTGACAAATTTACACATCCCCTAATAATAAATGTAAAATAAACTTGTAAACTTAATAACAACTCACTCCACACCCACCCACATGTCTTTATGTATATTGAAAAAGCAAATTTTAACCTAAATTCTTAATTTTTAAACTAGTTATTTGTTAATGGTTGAAACTTTGTGCAAGGTAGTTGTTGGCTAGACATTGATGTGGTAAAAAGAATGGACATAATGGGCTGGCGTCGAAACTGTTAGAGCTAAGATGCACAACAGATTAAAACATATACTCAGCAAATACAATCAAGCACAGGAGACACAACAATTTAATGTGGTTCACCCAACCAATCTGGGCTATGTCCACCAAACATAGGTATCAGCAATCTTTATTAATCAAACATGATATTACATAATTAATCAATTCCTCACAAACTCTCTCACCAAAAAACAATCCGTATGGATACCTGTTTTATAGCAAGGAGAATCTAACTGCCTCATAAATAATCTCACATCAAATTTATGATGCATTAACTCTCTCCCAACAACCTGGAGCTAATCTAGCAACAAATCCCTATTGTTGTCACCTACTGAGATTTTCGCCTATTTTATATAAAACAGAAAATCTCAACAATTTCCACCTTGACAACAATTAGCCTGATGCCTGTTTCTTTATTATTTTATCTTTTCTGCAAGCCAAGAGAAGCCAAACACCACCGTAGCTTCTCTAACAAAACTGGTTTGGTGAACATGTCTGCACAATTCTCCTTTGTATGCACTTTTTCAAGAGAGACTCATCTTTCAGTGATAACCTGTCTTACAAAATGGTACTTCATCGGTATATGCTTTGATTTACTATGATAGGCCGGATTCTTAGCCAAATGTATTGCACTTTGACTGTCACAAAATAACTTGATGTTGTCCTGCAACCTACCAAATTCACCAAACAAACCTTTGAACCAAATCGCTTCTTTGCAAGCATGAGAAGCAGCAATGCATTTTGCTTCAGTAGTGGATAAAGCAACAATGTTCTGTAGCTTTGACATCCAGCTAATAGCTCCACCTGCAAGAGTAAAGACATACCCTGATGTTGACCTTATCTTATCCAAATCACCTGCAAAATCGGAATCAACATACCCGCAAACAAATTCACTAGTCTTATTGTAAGTGATACAATAACTACTTGTGCCTCTCAAATATCGAAGCACCCATTTCACTGCTGACTAGTGTTCTTTACCCGGATTTTCCATATACCTGCTGACAACCCCAACTGCATGTGAAATATCTGGTCGAGTACAAACCATTGCATACATTAAACACCCTACTACATTGGCATATGGAATTCGAGACATATAATCCTTTTCTTCATCTATATTAGGACATAAACTCGAAGAAATCTTAAAATGAGAAGCTAAAGGGACTGACACAGGCTTCACATTATTCATACCAAATCTCAAAAGTATTTTCTCAATATA
>APFE031510714.1:0-22718 GCA_000404065.3 Pinus taeda
ATATATAAAATAAGGTCAGTTTTAGCATCGTCTTTAGCATTAGGTTTAAACGCATTTGGTTCAGTGTTGACTTTAGCTCTAGGGTTAGTATGGGTTTATTGCTAACTTTATCTCTCCGTTTAGAATAGACTTTAGTGCCCATTGCCTATGAATTAAAATTGTACATAAATGAAAACAAAAAAAAAAGGGTAAAAATAAAAAAAAATATAACAATGGAATGTTAGGCTATGAACTTAGATCACTTAAGATAGGAGCTATATTTTTACATGAAAAATTTCTATTAAAAGTGTAGATATGAATCAAACTAGACTAACCTAGTGCAATTAAAATTTATAAAAACAAAAATTGGAAAATAGTAAACAAAAATGAAAACAAAAATGAAAAATGGTAAGGGAATGTTTGGATTTAAACTTTGATTATTTGTCAACATGCAAGAACGGTACTTGAACCACATTTCCACAAAAATAGCCATTAAAATTGTAGATTTGAATCAAAGTAAGTTAACCTATGCATGCAAACAAGTGAATAATGTAGATTTGAGATAAATCTCAACATTTTATACTAAATGAAAAGTAAGTAATGAGAGATAGGATGTATGCTAGGATTCGATGTCACAACACCCAAAAACTAGAGCTATGCCTCACACTTTCTTAGCTTTTATTTAGTTTTTCAAAAAACTTGATGCTAAACATAAACTAAATTTAATGTTATACCCAGGGAAAATAGTGTTGAATTTAGTTCCGACTCATGAAACGACATTGAGTTTAGAGTTTTCTCATGAAACAACATTGAGTTTCATTGAAACTATAAAAAACACTAAAATGATAAATAGAAACAAAAAATGAAGCTAATGACAATTGTTTTGTAGTGATACATAAATACATCATATAAGAGAGTTAGATTGTGGAATGTGAATAACATGTATTCTATAGCTGAAAAAACATACATAAGAGTACACTAGCAATTTTTTGTTCAAAAAGTTCTCCTCTTAGTCATAAAGATGCTAAGAGAGATTTTAAATAATTTTTGTATAACAAAATCCACCCCAATATCCTTTCTCCCCCCTCCTCGACAACCTAATTATAATTTGACAACTTAATTATAATTATTACAGTGGCAAGTGATATTTATATTTGACTATGCTCAACTCTTCATTTTTGACAATGACATTTGAGTTCTTCCTTATTGATAACTACCAATATAATAAACAAACCTTACTAGAATGATTTAAAATAGTCAAATCACAAATTCAAAATGAGAGAAGTCAAATAAACCTAAATATATAACTAATCTATTTGCCTTACCATGATGTTAATGGTTCATATTTAGGGTCATTAATTTAGTGTGAAGGTAACCATGCTTATTAGACTAGCATACACGTAAAATAAGTAAATTATGAAATTAATAGTCCTTGCAAACACTAAAATTTTGTTAGTAACGTCTTTATTTAACATTTGAAAAATGCATGTATTATGCAATGTCCTACACAATTGCCCATGGCCACCTAACATCCCATAATCCATCAACATGGTGGCCAAAATTTCTTAGATATGCCTTTGTGGCCTTAGCATGGGTGCTTGGGATTTTGTAAGTAGTAGTTCTATTATAAATCCTCTTCATGTTCCTCAATGCTCCTCTTTTAGCTATTCAATTCCTTACATAATTAGTGTATAGTCTTTAATTGATTTCAATAAAATTTTAAAGTGCAGAGGCTCAGAGGCTTAGTCATCCTTTGGGTTGTTTTCCATAATGTTACTTAGCCTTTTCTATATACTTGAACTATTAACTAGCTCCATTTAAAAAAACCCCTTTCATGTATGTGAACATGAGTGCTTTAACACACCATGATCTATAATTACACCTTCATTACTTTTGGGGTTCACATTAAACTAGAGAGGTTTAGTCATTTTTTAGGTTCTTTTCCCTAATGTTACATAATGTTCCCTATATACTTGAACTATTAACTAACTCCATTTTAAAAGCCCATTTCATGTATGTGAACATTTAGCACTATAATTTATGCTTACACAAACACATTTATAGATCAAATCCTTGAATTTATCCAACTTCATTGCTTTTGGGGTTCACATGGATGCCCCAATTTTAAATTTTTTGTTCTGACATTTTGTAACTATTCTTGTGGAATTAACAACTATTATAGATCCATCTTAACCACGAAGCTAGCAAAAGCCAAGAGAGATCAAATCTATTGAGGTACATATACTTTATAGATGATAGTTAAGATATCTCTCTCTCTATATATATATGTGTGTTTTTTTTTTTTTAAATTACATTTTTGAATGCATAAATGGATTGAACCCCTTCTAAATCCCTTGAATACATGGAGTTAAATAATTTTAACGTGGAATTCCAAAAGACATTTGGTCCCTTCAAAATTAACCCTCAATAAAAGGGTTAAATATAAAATAATAATACTTGAAATGCAATAATAATTTTATTTTTCAATTACTTTATATACTATATAAATATTTTTATTATTATTATTTGACATTGAAATAATTAGTTAACATGAGGCATTGAGATATTTTATTTATGGATTATATTTTTCATACTATTATTATTATTATTAAATACATTTTCAATAATTACTTAATTTTAGATATTGAAATATTTTTTTATGATGCACGTTGAATTTTTTAATTACTATTAATATTTTGTAAATGTCAGATATGTTAGAAATTAAATTAATTACACACTTCTCCTATTACTCTTATAACTAAGGAATTGAATATTTTTACCACATCTCCTTTGTATTGGGTTATAATATCAACAACCAATAAAAGAAGCACAATTACATTTTATAATACTTTTAAGTAAAACTAACCAAATATGTATATTTGATTTTTATTTTGATTATAACCGACATCCATGTTGAGCACAAACGGAATTACACATCCTTCATAAAAGAAGCACAATTACATTTTATAATACTTTTAAGTAAAAATAACCAAATATGTACATTTGTTTATTTTCATTATAACCGACATCCACTTTGAGCACAAACATAATTACACATCCCTCATAAAGGAAACACAATTACATTTTATAATACTTTTAAGTAAATTAACTAAATATGTATATTTGATTTTTATTTTGATTATAACGCATCCACTTTGAGCACAAACATAATTATACATCCCTCTCATACAGGGCTGTAGAATGAGCCTCTAAGCTCAATGTAGAATGAGTTTCTCAACTCAATCATACTAAATTGTAGAATGAGTCTCTCGGTTCAAATTAATTAGTTCATATAATATATGGCTCAAAAATTAATTAGTTCATGTAATATATGTCTTTTGGCTCAAAAATTAATTAGTTCATATAATATATCAAAGATATTGCTATTAAGAAGTCACAGGCTCAAAATTCTCATGAATATCCTCGGATTTAGACTTTGATTAACTTGATTAGTAAGATGTGATTAATACATATATCTTAGAAATTTCTCGTATACTTAAAGTCATGTCACGTAATAAGTTATTACCAGTATACTTAAAGTCATGTCACATAATAAGTTATTACCAATATGCCAAATAAGAACCATGAAGATTTTGAGTCAATATGATGCCAAATAAGAACCATGAAGATTTTGAGTCAATATGGTATTGTTACATTGGTTGAAAACATAATCTTTAAATTTAATATATTCATTTGTGTAGAAGACTAAAAGCCACAAGTGCAATTGAAGAGCCATAAGATGTAGGAGACCATTTAGAATATGAAACTAAGAGAGAGTCATAACATATATTATATTAATATGTATCATATGAATGAAAAATGTATCTCACCCTTATCTTTGTTCGTCTATTTTCATGTGTAATCTATGTAGCAGATCTGCCATCTTGGTCCGTCCGCTCTTGCAGCTGGTCGACCTGCACTCCTGCAAGGTACCACTCATTCTCTACGACCATTTCTCCATCTACCCTAGCAAATTCAACGTATTCCTGTTCAGACCTGCTCAACGTGCTTTCATCATCAAGCGTTACTCTATCGTTCTGGCTCATGTGCTCAGACCTGCTCCAGAAACGCTAGCTCTAAGGTATTTCATGTGGATCTTCACACCGAGTGTGTGATGAAGCTCCCTCATCCTGGCTTGGTAAATATCAACACATAGCTGAGTTATTTCGAATGGTCTTTGATTGCTGGACGAACGAGCCACGATGCTTGGGAAAGAAGCAAAGTGAAAGAATGAGCAAGGGATAAAATAGATGAATTAATGGGCGTTAACTTCGAAACTTTAAGTATTCAATAATAGTCTTTGAAAGCAAATAACTCATCTGTTACTTTGTCACCAAGTCAGACCGAGAGACACCATTAAAGGTTACGAGTTCTACTTTATTCAGATTTCATCTAATGCTGCTCGCATAGCGTTGTTGCCACAGAGAATCAGCTACAGAACAATAGAAGTGATATTCCTCATCCTTGCTGATGCCAATAACTGCCCCTCATCTATATTTGCCCTGTTGTGAAGCCCAATCAAAGTGTCCTATTTGCCCGGTTGTGAAGCCCCATCAAAGTGTCTTATTGGAGTGGGCATATCTGGAACCAAACTTCTCGTACCTGGAGTCTTTCTAAGTTTCTAGACTGTTTAGTATATTTCAAAGAGACAATATTGATGTAAGAAGAAGTGTTATTTATGTTTAATCTCTTATTTTCAAAGATATTGGTTGGGAGGAAGAGGAATAAGGAGGATTGAGATTATTAGCATGTGGGGACTGTTACAAAATGCTAGACGTCTTCCGATTGAAAATATTTCTACAGGGACTCAAAAAGTGTATGACAAAGCAAACATAGGCATTCCTGATTTAGGAAATTGGATGCAGCGCGAGGACCTTCAATAACATCAACTTCTCCCATGTATACATGGAATTCAATTTGGTTGCGAATGGCCTGTCGAACAAGGGTCTGATGGCGGCTCTGGGATCTTTTCATTACTATTAATGGAAATCTGACATCCTACAGGCCGAAGGTCTCATTCCAATCTGATAAGGAATATACAGGGAACGTGGAAAGTCTATCCGCTGTAGCAGGCTCTGTGATTGATTCATAATAGTACATATGCAGCTGAAGCTATAAATAGATCCTAGTCAGTAGTTAGTTGATAGCCTTATGAATATATCACACCCAACATTATCGGAATCAATGTTATTTTTGATGTGAAACTTTATTAAGAGGATAAATGTTTTTTTGAACTCTCATGTTTTGATTAACCTAATCACGAATATGGGTTGGTTTTTTGTTTTTAATGAAATCTCAACGTTTTGTCTTTCTGGAAAATAACAAAGGATCCGTTGCAAGCTTGTACCTAGCTCGAGTTTGCCTTTTTCAATCGCCATTGACAATAGGTCAATCCAATTAGTTTTAGAGTTACGATGAAGAGCCGATAAATGCCCAAACTCTTTGGTATTTCTTTCTGAAACTGAAAAATAAAAATAAAAATTCAACGTCCTTTCATACAGGGCTGTAGAATGAGCCTCTAAGCTTAATGTAGAATGAGTTTCTCAGCTCAATCATACTAAATTGTAGAATGAGCCTCTCGATTCAAATTAATTAGTTCATATAATATATAACTCAAAAATTAATTAATTCATATAATATATGTCTTTTGGCTCAAAAATTAATTAGTTCATATAATATATCAAAGATATTGTCATTAAGAAGTCACAGGCTCAAAATTCTCCTGAATATCGTCGGATTTAGACTTTGATTAACTTGATTAGTAAGATGTGATTAATACATATATCTTAGAAATTTCTCGTATACTTAAAGTCATGTCACGTAATAAGTTATTACCAGTATACTTAAAGTCATTTCACATAATAAGTTATTACCAATATGCCAAATAAGAACCATGAAGATTTTGAGTCAATATGATGCCAAATAAGAACCATGAAGATTTTGAGTCAAGCGTTACATTGGTTGAAAACATAATCTTAAAATTTAATATATTCATTTGTGTAGAAGACTAAAAGCCACAAGTGCAATTGAAGAGCCATAAGATGTAGGAGACCATTTAGAATATGAAACTAAGAGAGTCATAACATATATTATATTAATATGTATCATATGAATGAAAAATGTATCTCACCCTTATCTTTGTTCGTCTATTTTCATGTGTAATCTGTGTAGCAGATCTGCCATCTTGGTCCGTCCGCTCTTGCAGCTGGTCGACCTGCACTCCTGCAAGGTACCACTCATTCTCTACGACCATTTCTCCATCTACCCTAGCAAATTCAACGTATTCCTGTTCAGACCTGCTCAACGTGCTTTCATCATCAAGCGTTACTCTATCGTTCTGGCTCATGTGCTCAGACCTGCTCCAGAAACG
The DNA here is from genome assembly GCA_000404065.3 of Pinus taeda. NCBI lineage: Eukaryota > Viridiplantae > Streptophyta > Pinopsida > Pinales > Pinaceae > Pinus > Pinus taeda. The sequence goes on from APFE031510714.1 coordinate 6,350, forward strand.
CTAGCTCTAAGGTATTTCATGTGGATCTTCACACCGAGTGTGTGATGAAGCTCCCTCATCCTGGCTTGGTAAATATCAACACATAGCTGAGTTATTTCGAATGGTCTTTGATTGCTGGACGAACGAGCCATGATGCTTGGGAAAGAAGCGAAGTGAAAGAATGAGCAAGGGATAAAATAGATGAATTAATGGGCGTTAACTTCGAAACTTTAAGTATTCAATAATATTCTTTGAAAGCAAATAACTCATCTGCTACTTTGTCACCAAGTCAGACCGAGAGACACCATTAAAGGTTACGAGTTCTACTTTATTCAGATTTCATCTAATGCTGCTCGCATAGCGTTGTTGCCACAGAGAATCAGCTACAGAACAATAGAAGTGATATTCCTCATCCTCGCTGATGCCAATAACTGCCCCTCATCTACATTTGCCCTGTTGTGAAGCCCAATCAAAGTGTCCTATTTGCCCGGTTGTGAAGCCCCATCAAAGTGTCTTATTGGAGTGGGCATATCTGGAACCAAACTTCTCGTACCTGGAGTCTTTCTAGACTGTTTAGTATATTTCAAAGAGACAATATTGATGTAAGAAGAAGTGTTATTTATGTTTAATCTCTTATTTTCAAAGATATTGGTTGGGAGGAAGAGGAATAAGGAGGATTGAGATTACTAGCATGTGGGGACTGTTACAAAATGTTAGACGTCTCCCCATTGAAAAAATTTCTACAGGGACTCAAAAAGTGTCATTTACCGGATTAATGACAAAGTAAACATAGGCATTCCTGATTTAGGAAATTGGATGCAGCGCGAGGACCTTCAATAACATCAACTTCTCCCATGTATACATGGAATTCAATTTGGTTGCGAATGGCCTGTCGAAAAAGGGTCTGATGGCGGCTCTGGGATCTTTTCATTACTATAATGGAAATCTGACATCCTACAGGCCGAAGGTCTCCTTCCAATCTGATAAGGAATATACAGGGAACGTGGAAAGTCTATCCTCTGTAGCAGGCTCTGTGATTGATTCATAATAGTACATATGCAGCTGAAGCTCTAAATAGATCCTAGTCAGTAGTTAGTTGATAGCCTTATGAATATATCACACCCAACATTATCGGAATACATGTTATTTTTGATGTGAAACTTTATTAAGAGGACAAATGTTTTTTGAACTCTCATGTTTTGATTAACCTAATCACGAATATGTGTTGGTTTTTTGTTTTTAATGAAATCCCAACGTTTTGTCTTTCTGGAAAATAACAAAGGATCCGTTGCAAGCTTGTACTTAGCTCGAGTTTGCCTTTTCAATCGCCATTGACAATGGGTCAATCCAATTAGATTTAGAGTTCCGATGAAGAGCCGATAAATGCCCAAACTCTTTGGTATTTCTTTCTGAAACTGAAAAATAAAAATAAAAATTCAACGTCCAATATTGGAGTTCACGTTTTCCAAATCTATGATCGTATCGCTTGGGCGCTTTGTGTAATTTGTGGCGCTTCTATTGCGCTTCTATTTCTTCACAGTTTCCTCTGGCTTTTCGCTGTAGTGTTTGCTAGCTCTGTTCAAGTCAAGGGTGCTTGGCCAAGATTTGACGCTCCTGCTTCTCGGTTTCGTTCATGTTAGGGTTTCATTTGACTCTGGGTTTCTTTTATATCAGGGTTTCATGCAACTAATGCCACTCATAGCATAGAGTCCCAACAGTTGGATATTAATTGTACGTGAAATTCACGGGGAGATATTACTTCAATCAACCATACGAAATTTTGAGGTTTAAAATGGTATTTTAAGGAAATTATACAAAATAGTGGAAATAATAAAATAGGATTAGAATACATTATCAAATTTTAGAGGGAAAAAAAACTATTTTTTCAACTCTTATTTTTAACTTATCTCTCTATGGGTTAACTCAAATTTCGAGCAGTAACACTTGTTGGATGCAAAATTTGATTCTTCATCTAAGGAGCACCCATGTTGCATATTTTAGATGGACGTTACTACATGAAAAATGAGAAATACATGAAAATTGTGATTGTGATCATGCTTTTCCATGTATTTCTCATTTTTTGTATAGTAGGAGCCATCGAAAGTACGCAATATGGGTACTCATTGGATGAGTAATTAAATTTTACATTCAAAAAGTACTCCCGCAGGAGATAAGTTGAAAATACGAGTTGAAAAAGTAGTTTTATTATTTTATTATTATTTTTACATTTTTACTCAAAAAATGGTGAATCATCCCCATGGTTGACATCATTGTCTTGAATCCTATTGGTTCTAATAAAGTTTACTTTGGTTGTACATTTTTCTTAGGAGGCCCATTTTAGACCTCAAACAAGCGAAAATTTTGTGGATATTTGATGTGATAGAAGAAGATTACAATGTATGATGTCTTGTACATATTTTTTGGCCATACATTTGCATTAGTTGCCTTAATGGAATGAGTCCAAATGGTGTAACAAGATTCCAACAAATATTGGTTGTGAAGGGCCTGGCCCATACGCAAAATCTAGCTTGCCATAAAATGTGGAATTGTATAGATTTCAAGGGTTTTGTACCTTTGGAGTTCCATTTGATCCATGTATGCCTATTTAAATACATCAAAATATTGATTCTAAGACGAAATTTAAGCCAACACTTTTCATTTGCCCGAGTTATTGAAAAAATGGCTCAAATTAATAAGGTGTTAGAGTAAAATACTTTGATACACTTTATTGTTCATGATACAATAAAAAATCAACAAAACCACTTTCATAGATATTTTGGTTTGTTTAAAAGATTCAGATTCAGATGCAAGGAAGGAGTATGCCTACCTAAATACATCAAAATATTGATTCTAAGATGAAATTTAAGCCAACACCTTTCATTTGCCTAAGTTATTGAAAAAATGGCTCAAATTAATAAGGTATTAAAGTTGCTGAATACTTTGATACACTTTATTGTTCATGATATAGTAAAAAATCAACAAAGCCACTTTCATAGATATTCTAGTTTGTTTACAAGATTCACGAGACAAGATTGAGTTTCTTCAACTTGAATCACAACTCCAACGAGATGAACTGCATCAAACGAATCAACATTCTAAACTAGTTCTTATTCAAAATAATTATCTGTTTGAGATTGCCATTTTAGAAGCAAATTCAATTGAAAATGCGAAAGTTCACTTGCATATTCCAAGCCCATCATCAGAAGTCATCAATAACAAGCACAAAACCAGTCTTGGATATGAAAATGAAGTGACCTTTCACATTTCAGACTATTCCATACCAATTTAGGTTCAAAGTGTGGAAGGTGAGAAGCCACAGATGAAGTTGAACAATCATGAAGTCCAAAGGGGCTCTTGGAATATGAAAAAAGGGTCATAATTTTATGTATTAATGTGTATCATATAAATAAGAAATGAATCTCATGCTTATCTTTGTTTATTTTTGTTTGTGTGCTAATAATGTTGCATGATGATGATTACATAGTCTAAGTCATGATGAAAATGAAGGGTTATGAAAGTGCCATGTGGCACTATCATAGCTTGGGTGCTATAATGTTATTATTATTTTTATTGTGTCGAAGTCTTAAGGGAAAGACTTGAGTGATTAGTTGAGTGCATTTGAGGAAGTCATATGAGCCATGAGGTCAATTGGATCTTGGACTTAATGTTTCTTTACTGAAAAAGTTCGTGCATGGGATTTTCACTTGAATTAATATTATTTCATAACCCTTTTGTCTAATAATTTAGATAGATACAACTCCTCCCGAGTTTTGAAGCATGCATCCCATCGTAGGCCCAATACATTTCTTAATTGCAAGTTATAGAATTTTTTGTTTAGAACCTAGGAAGAATCTAGACATTAAAGGTTCTCAAAGTGCATGAGCTTTCTTAAGGATTAGATGTCTAAATTAGTTGTTATAATAAAATTTTAGGGTTCAAGACTTTGGTGGATGTAACATTCCAAATTTCTTGAACTTTCATTACTTCTTGAAAGCACTCGATGAATTTGATATATTGGTTCTTAGAAAAAAATTGAGGCACCCTAAGGAAAATATAAGAGCGTACAAGTTCACTTGATTCTCAAAGTCTTTTTCAAGTATGCAATCCTTACAAGTTTGCCTAAAGTTCACAATATAACATTAACAACTTAAAATTCCCTATAGACTTCAAGAATTGAATCTATCAATGTTGAGATATAAGGAAATACCTTTCTACTATGCTAAAGGCTACCTTGAATAATGTCAATAATAAGTTCATAAAAAATAAACCAAAATCAAAATAAGAGGAAAACTAAAACAATACATCAAAATGTAGAAAATACACAATCTTATAAGCATGTTAATTAATCCATGCACAACCCTATCAACAATCCAATTTTGTTAAATAATATATTGCTTTAAAGAATCAAACAATAATAAGATAAAAACTTTCAAGATAGGATTATCCTCAAATCACAATGATTGTTGATGTAACTAGGACTAACCCATAACCAAACCTAATAAGGATTGCCATAAGGAACATAAGGTCAGTAAAGATAAATAATCAAATTGAGGATTGTCAAATATAAGTCAAAGTCAAATGCATGGTGTTGATGGAGGAAAGTGTCCCGCCAAATAGTAATGGGATCGAACCCAAGAAAGAGGCATAATTAGACTCTTCCTTGTTTGCGATAGCTAAATCCTTTGGATTAATGGTTCAACAACTAGTTTCGATAGGCTTTAACACTTGAGATGAATAATATTTGACTAATTATCCTTCAAAACATGAATGTTGCAAAATTATGAAATAAAATAGGACAATTGTTCAACAAACTAGGATTATTTTAAATTTACAAGAATACAACATCACAAATTACATTAAGTAAAGAAAAGTAAACACTGCGTTGATTCAATAGAAATGGAAATAACTAATCTATACTAAAGTTTTAAAAGAGAATAACAACACTTCTAATATGTAGAAGAATAGGCATGTACATAATAGTATGATATAATGTAGGTCCTTGTTACGTATGTCCATAGAGGCCAAAATAGAATATTATTTAGAAGAAAACATGGTTCATAACTAACATCTAAATCAATTAGCATTGTCTAGGAATCATAATAAAATTAGGTCTAATTTAGTTTGCAAAAGAATCCGTTACGCATGTTATATCCTGAATAAATTTGAACCTCTCTATCAATGTTTTGGCTAGGAATGACTTCTTACCGTTAATAATTCAGCATAAATAATTCTCACAAAATTCCTTTATGGGTGACCCCCATTACAAAAATTCCCAATTTCTAGTCGCTACAACATTGCCTTCATTTATAGATTTATAACAACCCATCCATATCATAAAGTGGAGCGAGATCCCAATCATGACACTGAATTGGTTTCAAAATTTGACATAACTAACCAATACCAACTGAGCTAGTTTGAGGTGATAGAGAAGACATACTGCCTCTATTGGCTATGTGGCTCTCCCATTGGTTTGTTAGTTTTTGTAGCATAATATGGTGTTCTGGCATCAAACTTTGTGGAGAGGCTAAAACACAAGAGTTTTCCAAAACCTAGAAATCATTTCTGGAAATTCTACCTAGAGACAACTTAATTAGATTAATTGATGAATAATAAAAAATTCCTAAATCTAACTTAGGGAAATTGATTAATTAATAGTAATTAATTGAGAAAGGTGAGAATTCTCTAGAAACTCACACATATCGACTTAGAGATGATCTCAACCATCAATTAAGTTTTAATCTTGGATGTTGAAGTCTTAACTAGAGATTATAAGAAGAGGTCGATGGGTGGATGGAGAAAACACATAGAGAAGACACTGAGTGATCTAGACAGTTCAATTTTCTAGTGCAGGTGATTCAACAGGGGGGATTGACTCAGAGATCTAGTAGCAGGTGGCAGAGGGGTAGAGCAACATATTTTCAGAGGAGTTTCCAGTTCCAGAAGAGTAAGGAGATGATGCCGAGTTTATTATCTAGGAGACTAAACAAGGGCTACGCAGTGCCTCAAGAAGGGATGCTCAATTTAGCCAGTAGAGAGGCTAATTCAAATTACAGGGGTAGGGAATATTTCCAAGACGTCAAGATAGTCACTTCTAGAGGCAACATCAGGTTAAATGTCATCATCGTAGGCAGTTTCTGGGTAGCACGAGTTGACCCTGCTTAGAGGTAACGCAAAAGTTTGCGCAGAGGTGTTCTGGAGCCAGTTTTAAGGCTCAGTTTGTTGCGCGATTACTTGGAGAGGAGGGCAATTTCCCTCTATTGATTTTTCTAGTATTTCTCTCAGATAGAAACCTCAGTTTGACGTCCATTTTATTGTACTCAAAATTTCTGCTGCTGCATAATAATAGAACCCTCACTGCTGCACCGATTTTCCCACATTGGGTTTTTTTCAGGGACATTTGTCCAAAAATAACCATGTCAAAATTATTGTGTGCTCTTGCATTTCTTAGTTTCTAACATTTTATTTTCTGCAACGTTTTTATGGTGAAAATTGTAGACATGATTTTATTCGTTGTCTGCTGTAGCAAATAAACTACTAATTAAATTTACAGCCATAAGAATAATTTCCCGTTGCCGCAATAGTTGAAAAATTCACATGGTATGAGAGCACAGTTGATGGAAAAGAGGCTCAGAGATGAAGAGGGAGACTATCGTGGTTCAGAGGGAGAAACACCACGAATTTTCTAGGGGATGCACAATTCCTAGCTAGGTAGTGCGAATTGCTAGACATGGTTTGATTTTCTAATTGCAGGTGGCAAGAAAGTTCGATTTGTCTAGAAGTGATTCTAGCAAGTAGAGGTGAGCAACACAATATTTTCGTAGAGCAAATTTCTTGTTTGGGTGCAAAAAGGTTTTGCAATAGTTTGTAGTAGCAAAATCAACGTCGGGTGGAAGAGAAATTACACACGCAGAGGGAGAGTTCTCTCAAAAGGTTTCTAGGTTCAGAAGTCCAAATCTCCAATTGCAACATGAAATTTTTCTCACTCTAGGAAGGAATGCGAATAACAAAGATAACACTCGAGTAGGTGAAATATGGAGATTTCCAACCTAGGTCGGGTTTTTGCAGAGATGGCTTCAGTAAGACTCTGAGATTAGTACAAGTTAGAGGGTGCATAAACTATTATATTTGGAAGGCCAAGATGTCCTTTCTGCTAGACGAGCATGGTCTAAATATGTATGCAAAACAAGTTGTAACTGTGCTGAACAAATGAAACCCATCTAGCTAATTACAATAAGGATATAGCCAGGGAAATATGGTTGATTCTTAATGGAGTTTAAAATCATATAGTTTGACATGTTGCAGCCAAGGATAAGACCAAAGAAATGTGTGATGCTATTGCGTCACTATTAAAAACTCCTTTCGTGTAGCGAAAGAATATGTTACTAAAGGAGAAGCTCAAGATTTATTTTATGTAGAAGGATGAAGGCATCAACCCCTTTCTTATAAGAATTTAGGATATTCGAGATGAACTTGTAGTCGTAGGGGAGTGACCTCCAACTATAGACATTAGAGAAATTTTGAGGTCCAAAATGGGTCTCCTAAGGAATATTATAAAATAATAGTGGAAATAATAAAATAAGATTAGATTAATCATCAAATTTTAGAGGAAAAAAAATTACTTTTTCAAATCGTATTTTCATCTTATCTCCTTACAGTTTTACTCAAATTTCGAGTGGGAGCACTCATTGGATGCATAATTTAATTTTTCATCCAATGAGTATCCATGTTTCATACTTTTGATTGACACTGCTACATAGAAAATGAGAAATACATGAAAAGCATGATTGCAATCATGTTTTTCATGTATTTCTCATTTTCGGTGTAGCATGGTCCGCTGAAAGTATGCAACATGGGTACTCCTTGTATTAGGAATTATTTTTTGCATCCAACAAGTGCTCCTGCACGAAATTTGATTAAAATCGTAAGGAGATAAGTTGAAAATACATGTTGAAAAATTAGTTTTTTATTTTTATTTTAATATTTTTAGTTTTTTACTCCAAAAATGGTGAATCAACCCCCATGGTTGAAATCATCATCTTGAGTCCTATTGGTTCTTATCAAGTTTAGTTTGGTTGTACATTTTTATTTTGAGGCCCATTTTTGACCTCAAATTTTCTCTAATGGCTTGTGCGTTTAGTCATCAATAATGTCATTGAGGAATGGGATAACTTCATCTAGGGCATTTTGGGACGAGATTAGCTACTTGGGTGGGAATGCATGTGGGTAGGTCTCACACAAGAGGATATGAGGTGAACTATAGTAAGGAGCTCCATCAATGGCAATATCAACAAAGGATCGAAGGGTGTGAAGGAGGAAGAAAATGTGGCCCTTGTATTGAAAGGGAAAGCAAAAGGTCCTAGTCCAGGAAAAGGCTCACATGGGGAGAAGAAGAAGAAGAAGGATCTATCCAAGATAAAGTGCTTCAAGTGTGGAAAGTTTGGCCACTACAATACTCAATGTCCTCAAAGAAAGGAGGACAAGAATGAGAAGCAGGATTAGGCGACAATGTCCAAAAAGATAGACCAATTGTCCTCCAATTTGGAGGAACAATTCACATTGTATGCAACCATACCTCCAGGCAATAGGTGGGGTGATATTGAGTTATAAACTCCAGGGTTGCACAAAGTCGAGCAGGGTCCATAGAGGAGCAACAGTTGTAGTTTACTCCTTAAATGGATCATTACTCTTGCTACAGGGGCCCACAATATTCAGTAGCAGGTGGATCAATGTCAGTTGGTGCAGTCAATTCCAAAGTGATAGTTGCGGACTAGTTGCAGTCATATGCTAAGGAGCACAGAGCAATGCTGGAAGCAATGTATGAGGCACAATGCAGATCCAACAATAACACATATTTCCCAGTAGATAGTAAGAGGCTCAAAAGACAATTGCAACATAGAGATGTAGTTGATTCAATATTTTGGATGCTTCTCATTTGCAGTAGTTGAAGTAGCAACAACAACAGCGAGAGGAAATGTTAGTTGGGTTGCAATGCGGATGAAAATTTGGCAACAATACATGTTGTATAGTGTAGTGTTAGCAACAACATAGATGCAACATGGTTCAGGTACAGTTAGTGGCAGATGAACCAGAGTTAGCGCAATGGTTGATGGAAAATGGCAGGCGACTATAATTGTCAGACATAAACAACGTGTATGGGAAGATGATGCAAATATAAGGTGTTGTATCATTACAATGTTAGATAACACCTTCCTCACTAAGAGGGAGTGTTAGTTTTTGTAGCATCCCATGGTTTTCTAGTCTCAAAATTTGTGGAGAGGCTAAAACACAAGAGTTCTCCAAAACCCAAAATCGTTTATGGAAATTCTACCTAGAGACAACTCAATTAAATTAATTGATCGATAATTAAAAATGCCTAAGTCTAAGTTAGGGAAATCGATTCATTAACAACAATTAATTGAGAAAGGTGAGAATTCTTTAGAAACTCACATGGACAGACTTAGAGATGATCTCAACCATTGATTAAGTTTTAATCTTGACCGTTGAAGCCTCAATTGAAGATTATAAGAAGAGGTCAATGGGTAGATGGAGAAAACACACAGAGAAAATACTCAATGATCTAGACAGTTTGATTTTCTAGTGTAGGTAATTTAGCAGGAGAGATAGAGTAGAAGGTGGCAGAGCATCAAATTTGTAGAGGAGTTTCCAGTTCTGGAAGAGTCAAGAAATGAGGCCGAGTTTATTCTCCATGAGGTTTCACAAGGGTTATGCAGTGTCTGAAGAGCGTTAGTTTGATTCAACCAACAAAGAGATTGATTCAGCATCTAGTGTCCAGGAATATTTCTAGGAGGTCGGGAGAATCACTTCCAGAGGCACCATGACACTAGACGTCATCATTAGAGGCAGTTTCTGGGTAGCACAAGTTGGGCTTGCACAAAGTTGTTCTAGAGCCAATTCTGAGGCTCAGTTTGTTGCAGGATTGCTTGGAGAGGAGGGTAATTTCCCTTAGTTGATTTTTCCAATATTTCTCTTAGATAGAAATTCCAGTTTGGAATCCATTTTATTGTACTCAAAATTTCTACTACTGCATAATAATAAAACCCTCACTATTGCTGGTTTTCCCACATTGGGATTTTCCGGGGACGATTGTCCAAAAATAATGGTGTCAAAATTATTGTGTGTGCTAGCATTTCTCAGTGTCCAGAATTCTATTTTCCACAACATTTTTATGGTGAAAATTACAGTTTTGATTTTATTTGTTGTTTGTTGTAGCAAATAAACTGCTAATTAAATTTGCAGTTAGAAGAATAATTTCTAGTTGCTGCAATAGTTGAAATTTTCACATGCTTGTGCATTTGCTTTATTTTCTCGACACATTATTGGAGCATTTGTTCCATTTTCAGCTTGCACTCTCCAATTCCCTAAGCAACAAATTCAATCTCCCGTTGATAATATTCTTGCAAAATGTTAAACCAAAGAATATATTCCGTAGTGGAGATAAGGAGGCTAAAACGTGACACTCGGTCAATATATTTCAATTGTTGTATCACATAGGCCCTCTTCTCAATCTCCAACCAGATTCTTTAGATCCATCTTGAGCTTGGGTTTGATTTAATCCAATTGTAGTAGAAATGTTAGATCCAATAATAAACTACTCATTGGTATCCCATAGTCTAGTGCACCTTTTTCATTATTTCATCTAAACTTACATCTAACTTCAGGGTAGTCTCCTTCTAAGGGTTGATTAAGGCTTGATGTTTTATTGACTCCCTTCCACCCAATTGGGGATACTACCTAGGTTCTCTTTAGACTTTGATTGGTATTATTTGATTCTTCAAAGTTATTCTTGAACCTTGTTATGTTCTAACCTTCTGTGACTCCCATTAGTGTTTTAAGTTGACTACCTCTTCATGGTGGAGTTGTGCTACTCTCATTTGGTTCAAGAATTTCCCTTAGGATTTCCACAGATTATCAAATGTTAGTAGAGCGAAGGATTGGAATTCATTCAATTCTATTTGTTTTTCTTCTTGCAGGTCCAACAACTCCCGCAACACAGATAGTTCTTGTTGATTCTTGTCCACTACCTCTTGTATCCTTTTATTATGCAACTCCTCCATAATATTTGTCTAATGTGTTACTTCTTTCCTTATAATGATAGATTGATGTACATGGATGTTTTGAAGATGATGTATATTTGTTGCATATTTCTTACTGAAGGCAATGACTTGTTGTTTGATATCTTCTTCTTGTGAGAGATCCTTTTGTTTGATTTTCCATTCCAAAGTGGAAATCAAGCTTCATTTCTTGTCTATCTTGGTAATTAATTCCTTGAATGAAGAGGCATTTTCTTGTGTGAATACTCCTAAGATGGAAACTATCTCAAAGTCTCACTATTTGGAATTTGATTTTGATAGGTCATAGATCATTACTTCACTTCCCATCTCAACATTTGGAAGATTACCCATCTTGCTAGACCTACTATACCTCTTCACAATGTTTTGCTACTCCTAGATTAGAAGTACTCCCTCAAGGATACCACATGCTCCTCAATATGACTTTCTCTTTTGATCTCAAGGCTTGCAGGTGTGTGTGCTCTGGTCATTCTCATTATTGGTGTGATAGGGGTAGTGGATTATTTAGTCGTTCTTCCTGCTATCACTTAGAATTTTCCTTAGAAGTTATCAAAAGAAGGGAAAGAACGAGGTAACCACAAACCAATCTTTTAAGTATAAGCTCTAACCAACCTATGAATTAGAGAGGGCTCTCTCTATATGATTTAGTTATGTTTGCTGGGGTTTTAGGCTAGTTCTTAAAGTTTAGAGGGTTTTGGATTTGTATTGAATATTGGATGGTGGAATCCTTAAAACAAATGGATAAAATGAAGTCTCTAGACCATTGGGCTATGGAGTCAAAGAAGGGAAACAAAACTGGAATTAGCTCATTAAAGGGAGTGTTCAAAGGGAAAGCTAGCAGAGTGAAGTACATGCCTTTAGGTCGAATGGGTGAAATGATCTTAACTAGGGTGAGAGGGCACTTAAGAATCCTCAAACCAGGATCAAAATGAGGAACAAAGGATAATCATGAGTAAAGGGCGATTAAGAATCCTTTACTATAGATCAGAGGAAAACTACCTAGTTTAAGGAGCAAATAAGAATTCCTTAATTTAGATAATTTGCAGAAAACATTAAAATGCATAATAGTTATAACATAGTGCAATAAAGCAAATTTTGAGATATCATTCCATATTATAGCATTCAGATTTCAGATACATTAAAGATTATGGAAAACTTTAAAAGAAAGATAACAATCACAAAGGAAAATACTTGTCTGTACTTTTCACTACACATGAATCCAGTGAAATGCCTTGACTTTATTCATTAATCCAGCTTGCTGGTCGAAACAGTGATACAATAGCTTACAATCTTTGATCAAGAAAATCTATAGAAATGTCTAAGAATCCACCCTACATACTTCGAATTGTGAAGTATTTATTAAAAAAAGTTGTTACAAATATTTCAAAACCAACTTGATATTTACTATAGGAAATACAAATATCTTCTTGAAAGAAGATAGAGACATCTAATGAACTGTTTCATGCTGTCCCTTTTATTATGGTTGTGCTGGCCTTTATCATTGAAGTGTAGCCCTTTATGCTGTCTTGCAGTTGTGGTGTTTCACACTGGAATCTTTAACCCTGATACTCTTTGACCCTCATGTGTTGTTTTTACCTATTTTACCTGGCTGTTTTGTTTCTACTGTGCAGTAACTTTTTGTTGTAAATTTATCACAGTAAATCAGTCATTGTCTCCCACCATTCTGCATCAGGTAACTTTACATTCATCATTCTTCTATAGATTTCGTCAGCTTCAGTATACTTGGAAAAATTGGGCTTGGTGAGGAATAAATGTTTTATCTCATGCTCAAGGAAAAATAAGTTCTCAAATGTGCTGTACTGAACTTTTCCTGTTGGCAAGGATTTTATGGATGAAGTGCTTGCTTGTTCTTTTTCCAACTGTCTAAGTCTGGTATCATAATCCAACTGTGTCATGAGTTTTTCATTGATAACCATAGGACTAGGCAGACATTTCTCCCTCAAAATCTGGAATTTATCCATGAACCTATCAACGACTACCTGCATATTGTGGCACTTTTCTTCTAAATTAAGCATAAGGTTCCTTTTGGAAAGGACCTTTATTATTTCTAAAATGGTCGCAATCCTATCTTCTATATTTAGCTGATGGAGCTCATATCTATTCTTTCTGTTGAGGAAGTGGATGGGCCTATTGGCATCCTCTGGCTTATCTCCCAACTCCTCCTTAACTTTTTAGATAGCTTCTGTAGCTATCTTTACTAACTCTATTTGTTCAAAAATAACTTGAATTGAGGGCCAAATATTCTTGATGGAGTTAATGATATTGGCCCACAACATTTCCTTGGTTTTCCCTAGGGTTTCTCCAGTGTCAAGTCTTTCTCTAGGATTTTAATCTTTTCACTCATTCTTTGGGCCTTCTGTGCTTCCTCTTTTTGCTTAAGTTGGGCAAGTTTGCAGCTAGTTTCCAAACTTGCCACCTTTTCAATCAACCTGTTCATTTATGTAGCCTGGATAGACATCTCTTCCATCGCTTTGACTAGTTCTGCTGCTTTCTCTCATGATGCACCTGCTGCTGATGTAGGTTCTGTTGTTGCTGGCAAGGCTGTTGCAAGTGGAGCTGTAGGTACCAAAGATGCTATTAGTGTGGATGGCACGATTGTGGAGACTGTAGGGATAACATTTGTTGAAGAAGTGGCCACATCTGCTTGTTTTAGTTGGATTAAAGCACCCAATCCCTTTTCTGTCTCTTTTAATTGATCATTCAGCTTTAAGACTAAGTCCATGGGTTCTTCATGCCCCTACTAGGATTCCAGGACTTCCAATGTTTGTGGATGTTGCAGCTGAGGTATTTTTAGTTGTTTCTTCAATGCAGATATATCATCGTTCTTCTTTTAATAAGTTGTTCTGTGGCTTTTATGTCCTTGGGATCATGTCCCAATTCAATGACTAAGTCCTCTAAGGACTTGATCCTAGTACCCTTGGCCTGTGAGGAGGCCTTCTCTAACTGAAATTGTGCTGGAAAGTTGTTTAGAGAGTTTTATAGCTGGTGAGTAGCTATGGCTTTACCTGTCAGGGTGGAGTATATCATTTATCCAGCCTGTTTGTGCTGTTAGATCTGGTCTATGGGATGAATATCACTGGCTGTTATGAAACCAACTCAAAAAAGATAGAAAAGATAGATCAACGCCTTAGAATTCAGCCTCTTCGAGGGGGCAACCTCCTTTACATTACATAAATGAACAATTTTTGGACAGTACAAATGAAAAGACCTCCTTTCTATATATAGGAGTCTAAGGGGTCATAACATAATCAGAGCCGACATAACAATAATAATGTAAGGGCACAATAGTAACAATATGGGCACTGCATGGGTACATCAATATAATAAGTGGGTTGTACTAATAAGAATAAGGGGTTACACTAGTAGTATAGGGGCCTAACACTCACAACTGAAATACTTTATGATCAGTTTCATTAAAGGTGCATATTCATCTTTGAGGTATCGAAATGGAAACACTCTCTTGAGCTGTCTCAAAAAGTCGAGCTTGATGTACGGTTCATAGTGCTGCCAGTCAATTTTCTGCCTATTGTTCCATGGTTCTCTAATGCTAGGTATGTCGGTTGCTAATGAAATGGATTCTGGTGTTAGTGTGAAAGTAACACTAGCTAGAGTGGCTTGATCACCATGTAAATGCAGTACGAACAGACGAGCCAACTCATGATGAAATTGAATATTAGAAACCTTCTCACAAAACTCATAACATGACTGATGCTGGAAACAAGAGATGGCAAGAGGGCAGGCTTGTAATTCAGTAAGGGTGGTTGGTTCTTCTCTGATATGTCTGCCACCTCTATGAGGCCTCCGGGGTGCATGCCCCTCCATGGGTGAGTCACTTTGGGTCTCCACTTCATAATCATATGAATGATCGGATGCCATAACTGCTGGTAAACAAATTTCCTTGGAGAAATAAATGTTGATGTATGAAACTTTGTTGGATTGCCTTTTGGTGATGTGCTTGACCTCTGCCACCAAGGGAAAACAGTGAAATGAGGGAGTATAAGGGGAGGGAAAAATAGTGGGAATTTTGGGACTGTTGGGATAGATTTAGTTAGGGAAATATGGGATGTTATGGGAGTTTTGTATAGGGTTAGGGTTTGGGGATTTTACATTAGGAAATTTGGGAAAGGGAACTTGGGATAGGGGATGAGTGAATTTAGGGGGTAGTGGAACTTAGGGAACAATGAAATTAAGGGATAAATGGGATAAGGGAATGATGAAGGAATGAAAGATTTGGCAGCAAAATGGTTTTTAAAACCCTAAGCAACAAGTTTCTTGGAATTTCAAATGGTAGGGTTTGATGTTTTTGTTTTAACCATTACCATTCATCAACCACCCTACCATAAGCACAAACTTGGATGAAACACAATGATGGAGGCTCTACCTAGCAAATCCGTGCGATTTTTTGGCGATTTGGAGCAAATGTTAGCAATTTCGGGCCTTTAGCTATGTGCACTGGCCCTTACCAATGTGCCGTGCCTTACCAATGCACCGCGCCTGTGCAAAAATACACTGTGTTCACGCCCAGTGCACTGCGCCTCACCAATGCGCCGCGCCGAGCAACCTAGTGCGATTTTCACCCACATTTAACACTCACTCACCAAATTTGCTATGTCTTGTTTCTCTTCTACAAATGAACTTATCAAATGAACGAATGGCTTATAAATAAAGGGCTTTTGAAATTTTAGCTCATGAAACCCACTTTTGTAATGTTGCATACTTTGCCACTTCACATAACTCTGTTTTTGCCTCCGCTTTGATTTGTGGCTGAATGATGAAACTCTGTCTATTTTTGCAGGGATGATTGGCATGTGATTTCGGCAAAGGATGACCTGGGCTACGCTTGAAGTACCTCATGACTGAAAAACTTTAAAAATTACATATTTATTACAAACCATAAATTTGACGATTTCTTCTTCAAAACAGAGTTTTGAAGAAGAATCATGATCAAACATATTGACAATGAAATTTTGCAATGAAAACTGATTTTGAACCTCCCTCATGTGCCTGTGGACATTATTAGACTTTTTGAAGACAAAATCCTAGACCTAATGACTAAAATGACCCTTTGCTGACCAAGAGACCAAATAGGACTGTGAATGACTTTAAAATTGATTTTGATGTATAGACACGGACCAATAGGTACATGACATGAGGGAGATGAGTGACAAGACCATTCCATCAGAAAATCGATGCTCCTTATGGAATGAAAATGACTGGACTGAATGAGACACCTAAAAATGAAATGCAACAAAAGAGATTTTGATCGCTGACGGAGGGAT
>APFE031510714.1:22738-68405 GCA_000404065.3 Pinus taeda
CTCATAATGTGCTATCATTTCCTCTTCTGTAACAGTGGTACACCATGTAGATCAAAATATTGCTCCATCTGACGTATCCAATTTACCGGATCCTTGCCATCAAACTTCCTCATCTTGCTTTTTCTTGATTTTAGGAGCTTGATATTTCCTTTGATGTATCTCTGTACCTTCCAATAATCTAGTTCTAGATTTGTGATCTGTGGTAGCCCTTTGTGTCCTCTTTCCAATGCCACAAGTCTGACCCAAATTGGTTTCTCCTAGGAAGAGTTATGTGAATTATCCCACAGTGACTTGATTATAGATTAGTTCAGTAGAGCGAAATTTTACGACGTGCCACGAGTCACTGTTTCGACCTTTGGATCTAAAAAATGCATAAAATAAACTACAGTCCTTCCTATTTCTGCACCTTCTTACGAAATTTCAATCCGATCCCTAGAGAGAAAGTTATGACGATTTTCCCCAGGTCACCTGTTTGGAATGTAATTCAGGAGTCTGCAAAAAGACCAACTTCCTCAGATCATATCTCCGCAAATATCGCGTGAAAAGATCTGAAATTTGGACCCAAGGTTCAGCGTGATTTCTTCTCAATGGGTTTTTTTTTGCGACTTCTGAAACGTCACAGAAAAAAGTTATAGCGAAAATCTACGAGACCTGTTTGGAGCAGCGAAACCCTAGAATTCAAAGCTCTGATACCATAATGTTCATGAAACAGCTCAAAAAGAATAGAAAAGATAGATCAACACCTTTATAATTCAGCCTCTTCGAGGGGGAACCTCCTTACATTACATAAATGAACATTCTGGATGATACAAATGAAAAGACCTCCTTTCTATATATAGGAGTCTAAGGGGTCATAACATAATCAGAGCTGACATAACAATAATAATGTAAGGGCACAATAGTAACAATATGGGCACTGCATGGGTACATCAATATAATAAGTGTGTTGTACTAATAACAATAAGGGGTTACACTAGTAGTATAGGGGTCTAACACTGGCCAACACTTCAAAGTCTACTTTTTTGAAATTAGATGTTGTCTTTGGCTGCTGCACCGTAGGTTTGATGAATGACATCTGCAACTTTCCCTCTTTAATGTCAAAGGCTGACATTAGCCTTGCTTGATTGGTGGGAGTCAACTTCAGGTACTGAGCATAAGTTTGGGCCTTAAGCCTCTCATTTCTTGCTTTGATTTCCTTGTATCTTTCCTTGATGTCCTGGTCCCTATCAACAGGCCCACTGAATGAAGACCCTTCCACACTAAGCTACCTTTCCAACATTTGAGTTTGTGATGTGGAAGGCTTTTGCATGCCTTCAGATGGAGTGGTAGGCCTGCTTCTGTTTCCTTCTGTGTTTGTGACGTCAACTGAGCCCTTTGTATCCTCTTGTTCAAAGACATGAATCATTTTTTGCCTTTTTGCTTGGCTTTTTTCTGGCTGAGCATATGAGGTTTCTCTTGCTGAGCGTATGAGGTTTCTCTTGCTGAGCGTATGAGGTTTCTCTTGCTGAGCGTATGAGGTTTCTCTTGGCCTCCTCCCTACTCTTTAGGTTCTTCTCCTCTTTTTGAGGAGTCTGCATAACTAGAGGGGTACTCATGGTTATCTCTGGTTGGTATGATTTCTCTGATACTTGCAAGAAAGAACCCTCATCAAGTTGTCTTTCTAGATCAATGAGAGAATTCTCTATGTCTACCCTGGTGTTGTCTTGGTCCACTAGGGTACCTTCCACCCATTCTGTTTGGTTGGCATAGGCTTCTATTTCAGGTATGGGATGGTGAATGAAAGGTCCTAGCTTGAACTTTTGTCTCTTCTTTGTGATGAATTCCAAAGGGTCATATCTCCAAACAAAACTCCTTTGGAACTTCATTCTCTGCAGAATTAGGCCTGCTTCTTTGCCTGCCTCTCTAGAGTTGCATATGAAGGGGCCTAGTTGGTCTTTTATTTTGAAATTGGCCTTCTTCTTTGCATTGACGAATTTTACTTCATCTACATTGATGGTTTGTCTATAGTATTCTAATGCAAACAACCTCATGGGGAGGTATCTTGGTAGCTTGTATGGTGCCAACATGCAACTATAGATTCTAATTTCTGTATGGTTCTGATAAAGGTACTAGTCACCTGCTTTGGTTTGCTTGGAAAGTTGGACAACTCTCTTTATTTCTAGGCTTATCCTAGGTGGAGGATTAACAGTGAGCACGGTCATGATGGGATGTACAAAAGAATCTATAAAGTCTGAGCAAGTATAGGGTGATATAGACTCACGAAAACGTGGGGTCCAAAAGATTATAGATCTAGGCTGGTCCTTGGTGTCAAGCTTGTGAAGGGTGAATGGGAACTTATCAGCTTGATAATACAAGAACATATGATATAAGACTGAGGAATACTTGAAAACTCTTTCATTACTCATTCTAAGAAATTGCTCATGCATGCTATCAACTATAAAGTCTGAGTAAGTATAGGGTGATCCAGACTCATGAAAAAGTGGGGTCCAAAAGATGACAGATTTGGGGTGGCCCTTGGTGTCAAGCTTCTGAAGGGTGAATGGGAACTTATCAGGTGATAATACAATAACATATGATATAAGACTGAGGAATACTTGAAAACTCTTTCATTGCTCATTCTAAGAAATTGTTCATGCATCCTATCAGCTATAAATTGGGCATAGTCATAAATGACAACAGGAGGCTGTCATGAAGTGTAGATGGACATGCAGGCATGGATTAACTCATCAATGTATTCACTAGTGGTGTACCTCAAAACACATGATATCATGGCTACAATGTTCTGGCCCCATGGGGAAAAAATAGCAGCTACATATGGAGGGGAATCCTCAGGGATGTGTTTTTCTTCTTTGATGAAGGTTTGAAACAATTGGGCCAATTTTGCAGAACTGAGCTTGGGATACTGGTCCAACAGGTCTCCAATTGAGAGGGGAGTTTAGTTTGGCCTTGGTTGGAGCTATAACATTTCATTAATGGACTCAATTGTGATGGTGAAGGGGACCTTTTGGTCATGAGACATTACAGTTATGTGGCTGGGGATGTAGCATGCATAACACATGTGGACAATTTCTAGAAATATGTGAACCTGGGGGAACTAGTACTTGGGAAAATTTGACTCCCATAGGCCAATTTCATCAACATGGTTAAGGTATCTGTCCCTACTTTGGCAATGTACTTTGAGCAGGGGCTATATGGCAGTGGTATCTTTTATTTGAAAATATTTATCAGTTAAAGGAAGGTGGTCCAGGTCTAAATGGGGGGTGGTAACGGGTCTCACGTCCATGGCGATGGGGGCAGCCTTACTCCGTTCATGTGGATTTGAGAGTGGGGGGTAGTTCATATTTTTTAGGGCAACGATGGTTGTGTAGATGGTTATGGCTCAGAGTGTAAAAATCAAAGTAAATTTGATATTTTTCACTTAATTAACAATATTATGAGGGTGAATTTACTTGGAATTTGACAATGGAGTTGGTTTTCCATGGTTAAATACGTGGAATTGGGCGAAATTGATTGTAAATGGTGGTTAATGGGCATTGTAGAGGTCCGTACGGTTCTGGTATGGACTGGTGAATGAGATGGGCTGTCTGCGGTGTCTGTGGAGCAATGGCAGAGGTCTGCGAGCGAAATCTCAGTTTGCAAGGGTCGCAACAACTTTTGGGCTCTCAACAACAAATGTGCGAAAAGAGGGATAATGGGGCTTTTATAGAAAAACATTATTTTTTGGCAGGTTCATTGTTTGATGAACAATGGTGTTTTTTTCGGTTAAAATGGGGGAAGCGATTTAGGAGGGCCATCGCACCGCTTTTGAGAGGGAAGTGGTTTTCGGGAGGAGTCGCCTAATTCCATACATCGTGTGACACGTAGCGTCGGGGGTCAGGGGGAAAACTGCCTTATCTGGTGGGTAAAGGGCGGACATCGGGCGCAGCTGATATGATCACGGGCCGTTAGATGAGGGGGAGGGATGATCAATGGTGGTCGGGAGATGGAGTTGCACGGTGATTTATATATGAAGTTTTCAGGGGGGCTCATGGGTCTAATCACCAGCGATATAGGATTAGATTAACACTTAATCTCATCAGGGCTGCCTTAATACAAGGATTAAGGACTGAGGCTGGGACTTTAATATATTTTGTGGGATATGGGGTAGTCATATAGTTTATAGCTAAACTAAGGGGAGGGTATTTTATATAGGATTTAAATATATATGGGTTAATGGGTTTTCGAGAATTTTATATAATAAAGTTAATATGAGGTGAAATGAGCGAAAGGGGCATTGTAATTAGGTATATGAACATTATGTGTTTTCCATACACTTAGTACTTAGGATAAATACATTTGATGGTTTTTTTGCATAAAATATGTTTATCATGGGGTTTTCCTAGACAAAAAATAATTTAACCTTAGGAAAAGGGATTTTGTGAGAGGAATGAATGAATTGCAACAGAATTTTAACACCTTTCCTTCTTAAATCATCGAGCCAAGGGTCTGGTCCCACCAGAAGTCAGAGAAATGCTCTTAGTCTATTTGACTTAAAGAACTATAGGCATTAATATTTTTATTATGAAAGGGAAATTAGTGAGTGTTATAGGGGTTAAAATGAATGATGGGGGTGTTAAATAACCCATATTTTGAACCATTGTTTTTGCTTTGTCCACTACTTATGCATTATTTGAAATTGCATTTAAGATAATGACATAAGTGTTTTTGCATATTCACATGATATTTCTGCAACCTTTCTACTACTTACCCACTTACTCCTCCTACCATTTTTTCTTCACTTTATTAGGGTGCATTTAGGCTAGTAAACCCTTATCAATATTTTTCTTTTCTTTTACAAAGTAAACTATCTAATTCTAACCTTATATCATCCAAGGGCTCAGATTAAGTTGATGAGCTCCTTTTATTTACTCTGCTTATCTAATGATCTGCCAAGATTGCACTGTTTGGTCAGATTTTATTCACTAACTATAAACACAAAATTCAAAGCATGGTATAATCAAGATTAAACAATTTGATTACCATGGATTGTGGCATGAGTGACAAGCTACACACAATCATTATTATGCATAAAATTAAATAGCATTGGAATTTTGACTTTCACATTTTCATGGTCTCTTTTTGTCTTTTGGGGTTTATATTTTTTCAATTTTTTGACCTTTTCCTTCTTTTTTCCCTTTGATTATTCTTTTAGGACATACCCTCTTTACATTTTTTTTTAATATGGAAAACGTTTGTAGAAAGCAAAGGTATGTACAATATTACAAGGCTTAACCTTAGTCATTCAAAATTATGACTGATATTGATATAGGAACCTAACAGTGGCTCCACTTGGGGATGGCATTTCTTGGTGAAATGTCAAGAACTTTGTAGATCAGTAGCCTTTGAATTGTTGTTGATGTTACCTTGCTATGTTTCTCTCCATGTCTCTGCATTATTGATACTTATGACAGTAAATCTTTAAAATTTAGGGCCTTCTCTTCGGGCTTCAAATTCAAAAATCACCATCCAATCCAAACTAGACTTTTTGGAAAAATGAAATATGTGCAATGGGAAATAAAAATCAGTAGTTAGGTTCAAAATAGTGTTTGAGCATTCAAACATTCACTGGTCCACCTTCTGCTTTTGTACCATCCATTTCCCTTAGGAATAAAGCATTATTATCTCTGAAAGCATAAATGCCATATTGGTCTTTCCATAGGAAATCAAATTTCCCATGTTTACCTTTATTTTCCCTCCTTGAATCCCACTTTAGGAATTTGTCACCAAGGTAGAAATCTTCAGCCTTGGTTCTATTATCAGAAATATTTTTAATCCTTTCTTGCACAGCTCGAGATTTGATATATACTTCCTCCCTGGTTTGTTGAAGATGAACTATTTGGTTGATTCTTCTCTAGATACTATTTGGTTCAACCTGCAATTATTGAAGCAACTTCATCACTGGTGTTCCCAAGGAGGATGGAAAAACAACTTCCATCCCATAAACTAGTTGGTAGGGAGAGGTACCAGTTGATTTTTTAGTGGTTAGTTTGTCTGCCCATAAGGCATTGACTAGCTTCTTATTCCATGTTTCCTTATTGTCCTCTAGCAACTTTTTGATGATGTTTACCTGGATTTTGTTTCAGGATTCTACCAGGCCATTTCCTTAAGGATAATAGGCTGTGGAATGGCCCAGGGTTATATGATACTTGTTGCAGAAATATATCATTCTTTTGGATTTAAAGGCTGCTGCATTATCAGTAATCAGCTTAGTCCAAATCTTGATAGAATGTTGGTTTCAAGGAAGGTTATGATAACAGTGTCAGTGGCTTGCCTTGAAGGTATTGCCTCTATCCATTTTGTAAAGTAGTCTGTAGTAGTAAGTATCCATTTATGTTGGGCAGAGGAAGGTGGGTGAATTTCACCAATGAAGTCTAGACCCCATTGTTTAAAAGGTATTTCAACATAGATTGGCTTGAGGGGTAAAGGTAGAAGATTTTTCTTTCCCTAAAAAATTTGACATTTGTGATAGGAGGTCACATATTTCTTTACATCAGAAAACAAGGTAGGCTAGTAGAAACCAGCTCTAAGAGTTTTATCAGCAGTGGTTTTCCAGTAAAGGTGTCCTCCACAGTCACCTGCATCAAAATTCTTGTAATATTTTGTCAGATTCATCTTTTAATAAGCAGTTGAGAAGAATACCTTCGTGATTTCTCCAAAACAAAGCATTGTCTAATATACAAAATTTTCAGGATTTCATCTTTAAAAATCTGCTTTTGGTCCTAGATAATTCAGGAGGAGCTTGTAAATTCAGTAAAATGTAAATGATATCAGCATACCATGGTGATTCAATAAAGGCCTGGCTGATTAGTGGAGTTTCCATCTCCTCTTCATTATCTATTTGTGCAATAAAGTTTATATCCAGGGCCTAATAGTTCGATTCAACCATGAGCTTGGATAAACCTTGGCCCTTGATTAACTTAGTTGGTTTGATTTCTATGTCATATTCTAGAATAGTAGCAATCCATTTTCCCCTCTTTCCATCTGGACGATCCCGAGTTAGGATGTCTTTGACTACTAAATTAGGAACATAGGCTATGATATGAGAATATAAAATGTATACCCTAAAATCCTTGATAGCTTTGACCAAAGTAAAGGCTTGTTTTTCCAATATGTTATATTTTAAGGGGGCATCTCTCAGGGCTTTTCTAAAGAAAGAAATAGGTTGTTCATAGCCCTGGTCATTTTTCTGTAGTGGAACTATAGCAATTGTGTGATCAGAAGCAAAGGAAAATAGATGATATCTCTGTCAAATTTTGGACTGATCAAAACCAGTGTTTTAGTTAAGGCTAGTTTTATATCTTCAAAGGACTTCTTAGCCTCAATAGTTCATTTTATGGTCGAATCTTTTTTCAGCATATTGTTTAGTGATCTAATTAATTCTGCCATGTTAGAAATAAATCTTCTAAGAAAGTTAATTTTCCCTAAGAAAGCTTGCAATTCTCTAATGTTCCTGGGATGTTATATCTGTAAGATGGCTTCTATCCTTGCAGGGTCTATTCGGATACCATCTTTTGAAATTATATGACCTAATAACTTTCCTTCTTCTAACCCAAACAAAGACTTCTTGGGGTTTAAGGAAATTCCATATTTCTTGCATTTGATAAAGACTTGTCTAAGATGATCCAGATGTTGACTGTCAGATTTTGAAAAAATGGTGATGTCATCTAGATATATTACAAGAAAGTCATGAATTTCTTTTGCAAAGGCTATATCCATAGCCCTTTGGAAAGTGGCTCCTGCATTCATTAGTCCAAAAGGCATTTTCACATACATGAATGTGCCCCAACGAGTAGTGAAGGCAACCTTGGGTTGGTCATCTAGATGAACTAAGATTTGGTTGTAACCAGAAAACCCATCCAATAATGAGATTTTGGTTGATCCAACTACCCTTTGTAAAATGTGGTCCATTTTAGGGAGAGGGTAATTGTCTTTTAGTGAGACTTTGTTGAGGTTTCTGAGATCTACACAGATTCTGATCTCACCAGTTTTCTTCCTTGTTGGCACCAAGTTTGAGACACAATCAGAGAACCTGATTGGTGCAATTATTTTAGCGTCATACATTCTCTAGATTTCCTTTTCAATTGAAGGTAACAGGACAAGATTAATCCTCCTAAGTTTTTGTCTGAAAGGTTTCTGGTTTTCTTTTATAGGGATTGTGTGTTGTATGATGTTGGTGTCATAGGATTTGAGGTCCTCATAACTCCAAGCAAAGACATCTTAAAATTATTTTAATAACTCAATGTATTTCACTTTTTCAGTTGGAGGTAGTGATTTCAAAAGTTTGATCAATTTTGGATTTTTATCAGTTCATATATTACACTCCTCTATATCAGACCTTACTGGTTCCATTTTAGGCTTCCTAGGAACATCATTTGAATCGAACAAATCTTCCACAAGGTTTAATCCCTTAGGTAAGAAATTGTCTTTGAGATTAATTACTTCAGTGTCTTAGTTAATTGTTTCATCAATATCAACTCGCTTTAGGTTTTCTACATCTGATTTTGTAAATTTAGTGGGACAAAACCTATCTATTTCTTCACCTTCTATCTCATTTATTTCTATCTGTTTTTGAATGTTAGGTTCTTTTGATGCATTAGTATCTATGTTATGATTTTCATACTCTTCTTCTAAATTTAAAAAGTCATTTATCTGTTTATCATTAGAAAACACTTGCCATTTCTTCAAATTATCTGGACTTGCAGGCCTGTGCCTCACTTCAGCAATGTACTGATGGTCAGGTTGGAAGGGTAACTTGCAAGTGCTCGCAAACATTGCTAAACTATGGGCTTGCATATTGTGTTTTCTGGGGATTACTGCAAGCTTGGTCTCTAAGAAAGTGTTCAATATTTCTACAATAATTCCTCTATAACAACTTAATCTAGGGTCCTTTGTCATATATACATCATCAATCTGTTTTATCGCTAGTTCAGAGTCTCCCATGACAGAAACAATTTTAGCCCCTAGACTCCTAACTAATTTAGGACCTAAAATTAGTGCTTCATACTCGGCCATATTGTTAGTGCATTTAAAATTTAGTTTGTACGCATGGCCTTCTGAATGATTATTCTCCAGATTGTATATCCAAACTCTTGCTCCTACTCCAAACTTATTTACTGATCCATCAAATTCAAGATGCCACAATATCTCATGTTCATAATTTTCATCATCTGGTGCAACAAACTTTTCCTTATTTATAGAAATTTGATTATCTTGTTTAGTGGAAATTTCTAAAGTTTGGACAATTTCTTCTTGTTTTGAAACTGCAATTTCTTTTGGTTCTGATCAATATTGTCTAAAATAGTTTCTTGTGTTTGATTAGCATTATACAAAATGAAGGAATCAATGCCTGAATATACGAAGCAGATAGGAAAGTTTTGAGGCCGATCCTGGCTACTTACCATGTATTTCATTAAAGTTTCTCGGTACAGTTTCTTGGGTTGTCCAAAAACAATGATTGTTGCATATGACATATCAAGTTGCATAGATCCTTGAAGTTTCGCTCCCCATGATCTAGATAACAACATGCCATACTTTGCTGGGATGTCAGCAACCACAATATCCATAAGGAAGGTTTTGGCAGGGTATTGAACTAAGGTAAGACACAGGTATTTAATCAATCCTAGACACTTTACTTGACTTGGGTCAAATGAGAATAAGTCCTTGTAAGGCCTTGTAATGTCTAGGTTTAATTTCTCCATCACTGATCTGGGCATTAAGTTGTGGGAGGCCCCAGAATCCAACATTGCGTTGTGTAGAATTTTGTCATGGATGCTAAGGCTAATGTAGAAAGGTGGTATTCCTCCTTCTAGTGGTTTTCCATTAACATATGGACCAAATATAAGTTCTGGTTGGTCATCAAATAGGTTGGCTGAATCCTCATTTTCAATAATGTTCAAAGTCTGGTTTATCTGTGATTTGTAAGTTTCATTCTTGATCAGATGTTAAAGGGACTGAAATTTTTAGCTTAGCTACCTCTGCTCCCAGATTGAATAGAAAAGAGGTTTTCTCTGTTTGAGGGTTTTGAATTTTCACAACAGGGACTTGAGTAGGATGGTCTTATTTTCCTTTATTGGTGACCTCTTTATGTAGGTTTTCAGATCTGGTGTTTTGAAGTTTGTTCACTGGTTCTTTAGGGGGAATTGAAGTGGAGGCCTAATCATCAAAAGGTTGATTAGGGGTTATATCTACTATGGTGGTTCCAGAAGGATTCTGGTTTTGTATGGGGAGAATGTGGAGGATTTTAGAAACGGGGCTTCTTTGATTTTCTTTGATTGATTTGGCACTGTTTTCTTGGTTTGGTCAGGGATATCAGAATTCTTTTTACTCCTTAGGTTATATTGTTTATGCACTTCAAAGATGGTGGAATCATAACCTTGTTTATAATCAAATGACTCTCCACACTGGATTTGCAATTGCTGTATAATATGAAATTCTTGATCATCTTGGGTCAGAAAAACATCATCTTCATCATCTAATCCCATCGGGTTAATCTGTGTGTCTTGCTTTGGGTCTTAAGGATGTTTCTGCATAATTTTCTTGGAAAGGAGGCATAATATTCTGATCAAGTCCATTTTTTACAGTGTTTTGGTTTTGGTTTTGGTTTTTCCTAAAGGTCAGGTTTCTAACTGGAGGTGCTTGTTGATTATCCCATTGGGGTTTCCTTTTCTATGTTATATATTCTATCCATTAATCTCTCCATACTTTTAGCTAAACTATCTAGTTTGATGTCAGATGGTGAAGCTTCATCTTTAGCTGTTCCTCTCTTTTCATTTCTAACTCTAGCTCTTTTAGCGAACAAATTAAC
Source organism: Pinus taeda (assembly GCA_000404065.3). Lineage (NCBI taxonomy): Eukaryota > Viridiplantae > Streptophyta > Pinopsida > Pinales > Pinaceae > Pinus > Pinus taeda. Next base: position 33,582 of record APFE031510714.1, read on the forward strand.
TTCAACACTAATAGCTACACTTTGCATTTCTTCTAATGTAGGGGGGTTTATTTCCCTAAGTTGGAATGCCATATCTATGTCAAATCCATCAGGGAACTTTATTAAGGCTAAGTCATGTGGGGGTCTAAGATTAACTGGGATTGCATTATATATACTGTTAAATCTAGTGCAATAATCTTGAATAGTTTCATTAGGTCCCCTTCTAATATTTTCATATTCTGAAAGGATTTGTGGGGGGTTTTTCTTCTTTTCCCATTTGTTCAAAAATTGCTGATGAAATGCTTCTAAACTATCAATATTATTATCAGGAAATGCTCTAAACCATTTCCTAACATCACCAGCTAAAGTCTGAGAAAATAGTCTCATTTGAACATCCACAATATAAATTTCATGTAGTTTGAAGTAATATGTCATCTTATTGACATGGTGCTATGCAGTGTAGTGTCTGGTGCCATCAAATTGATCGATTTTACTCTGGTAGTCTACTGGCATAGCACCAGGTGGGGCAGGGAAAACAAGAGGAGCATATCTGTTTGCCATGGCTGTAGGCTGGGAGGGGTTAGGATGTGGATGAAGAATGGATGCAGAACGATGACTAGTAGGTGGTAAATGGGATATAATAGGTTGGTGAGGGAGTGAAGGTAAATATGGGGGTGGAGAATGGACTTCAGAAGTTGAAGGGAACAATGGTGAACTGAAAGTGGTGGACAATTGTTCAGAAATCTCAGGGATCTTAGTAGTACTCAGGGATGATTGTGGAGAATTCAAAATGTATTCATCAATTGTCTCGTTGGGTTTTTGGACTTTAAGGTCTGCAATGAAATCAGGGTCTAGAAAAATATCGTATATTTCATTTTCAGACTTTGACTTAAATAATGACAAATCAAATTGCTCATCAAAGTGAATATCTTCTAAAAAAAACCACTCGTTAGGACATGAATTAGCTTTAATCAATGGTGTGAGACTAGCTGAACTTTCTTCTTTTTTGGATTTTCTTGAAATTATGTTAGGATTATCAAATACTGGGATAGGGTTTGGATTTGGGTTAGCCCTAGTATAATGAGTTCTCCTTGAAGCCATAATTTCAAAATTTTTCTAACTGTTTTCTTTTATGAGATATTTCAAAAATAACTTCTGATAAATTACTTTAAGGGGCTCAAAATGCAAATTTAAAATTTCTTAAATATTTATTAGGACTGAGGGTTTGAATTCCCTAGCAGAGTCACCACTATGTTATCACTCAGAATTTTCCTTAGAAGTTATCAGAAGAAGGGAAAGACCGAGGTAACCACAAACCCATCTTTTAAGTATAGTCTGTACCCAACCTATGACTCAAAGAGGCTTCTCTCTATATGATTTAGCTATGTTTTTTGGGATTTTAGGATAGTTCTTAAAGTTCAGAGGGTTTTGGATTTTTATTGAATATTGGATGGTGGAATCCTTAAAAAATATGGATAGAATGAAGTCTCTGGACCATTGGGCTATGGAGTCAAAGAAGGGCAGCAGAACTGGAATTAGCTCATTAAAGGGAGTGTTCAAAGGGCAAGATAGTAGAGTAAAGTACATCCCTTTAGGTCGAATGGGTGAAATGATCTTAACCATGGTGAGTGGGAACTTAAGAATCCTCAAACCGGGATCAAAATGAAGAACAAAGGATAATCATCAGTAAAGGGCAATTAAGAATCCCTTAGTATAGATCAGAGGAAAACTGTCTAGACTAAGGAGCAATTAAGAATTCCTTAATTTAGATAATTTGCAGAAAACATTAAAATGTATAATAGTTATAACAGAGTGCAATAAAGCAAATTCTGAGATATCATTCCATATTATAGCATTCAGATTTCAAATACATTAAAGATTATGGAAAACTTTAAAAGAAAGATAACAATCACAAAGGAAAATACTTGTTTGTACTTCGCACTACACATGAATCGAGTGAAATGTCTTGACTTTATTCATTAATCCAGCTTCCTGGTCCAAACAATGATACATAGCTTACAGTCTTTGATCAAGAAAATCTATAGAAATGTCTAAGAATCCACCGTACATACTTCGAATTGTGAAGTATTTATACAAAAAAATTGTTACAAAATATCTCAAAACCAGCTTGAGATTTACTCTAGGAAATACAAATATCTTCTTGCAAGAAGATAGAGACAACTAATGAACTGTTTCATGTTGTCCCTTTTACTATGGTTGTGTTGGCCTTTATTGTTTAAGTGTAGCCCTTTATGCTATCTTGCAATTGTGGTGTTTCACATTGGAATCTTCTTCAACTTTTACCTTTCATCTAATACTCTTTAACCCTGACACTCTTTGACCCTGATGTGCTGTTTTTACCTGTTTTACCTGGCTGTTTTGTTTTTACTGTGCAAAAACTTTTTGCTGTAAATTTATCACAGTAAATCAGTCATTGTCTCCCACCGTTCTGCATCAGGTAACTTTACATTCATCATTCTTCTATAGATTTCGTCAGATTCAATATACTTGGAAAAATTGGGCTTGGTGAGGAATAAATGTTTTATCTCATGCTCAAGGAAAAATAAGTTCTCAAATGTGTTGTACAAAACTTTTCTTGTTGGCAGGGCTTTTATGGATGAAGTGATTTCTTGTTCCTTTACCAACTGTCTAAGTCTGGTATCATAGTCCAAATGTGTCATGAGTATGTCATTGATAACCATAGGACTGGGCAGACCTTTCTCCCTCAAAATCTGGAATTTAGCCATGAACCTATCAATGGCCACCTACATATTGTGGCACTTTTCTTCTAAATTAAGTGTAAGGTCCCTTTTGGAAAGGACCTTTCTTATTTCTAAAATGGTTACAATCCTATGTTCTATATTTAGCTCATGGAGCTCATATCTATTCTCGCTGTTGAGAAAGTGGATGAGTCTATTGGCATCCTCTGGCTTATCTCCCAACTCCTCCTTCACTTTCTGGATTTCTTCTGTAGCTACCTTTACTAACTCTGTTTGTTCAAACATAACTTGAATTGAGGGCCAAATATCCTTGACGGAGTCAATGATATTGGCCCACAAAATTTCCTTGGTTTGCCCTAGGGGTTTCTCCAGTGTCAAGTCTTTCTCTAGGATTTTAATCCTTTCACTCATTCTTTGGGCCTTTTGTGCTTCCTATTTTTGCTTAAGTTGGGAAAGTTTGCAGTCAGTTTCCAAACTTTCCACATTTTCTCTAAGCTTGTTCATTTATGTAGCCTGGATAGACATCTCTTCCATCGCTTTGACTAGTTCTACTACTTTCTCTCCTGATGCACCTGCTGCTGATGTAGGTTCTGTTATTGTGGGCAATGTTGTTGCAAGTGGAGTTGTAGGTACCAAAGATGCTGCTAGAGTGGATGGAACTGTTGTGGATACTGTATGGATAACATTTGTTGAAGAAGTGGCCACATCTTCTTGTTTTAGTTGGATTAAAGCATCCAATTCCTTTTCTGTCTCTTTTAGTTGATCATTCAACTTTAAGACTAAGTCCATGAGTTCTTCATGCCCCTGCTGGGCTTCTAGGACTTCCAATGTCTGTGGATGCTGTAGCTGAGGTATTTTTAGCTGTTTCTTCAATGCAGCTATATCATTGTTCTTATTTTTAATAAGCTGTTCTGTGGCTTTTATATCCTTGGGATCGTGTCCCAATTCAATCACTAAGTCCTCTAAGGACTTGGTCCTAGTATCCTTGGCCTGTGAGGAGGCCTTCTCTAACTGAAATTGTGCTGAAATGTTGTTTAGAGAGTTTTATAGCTGGTGAGAAGCTATGGCTTTACCTGTCAGGGTGGAGTATATCATTTCTCTAGCCTGTTTGTGTAGTTCAGTCTGGTTTATGGGATGAATATCCCTGGCCAACACTTCGAAGTCCACTTTTTTGAAATCAGATGTTGTATTTGGTTGTTGAGCTGTAGGTTTGATGAATGCCATCTACAACTTTCCCTCTTTAATTTCAAAGGTTGACATTAGCCTTGTTTGATTGGTGGGAGTCAATTTCAGGTACTGAGCATAAGTTTGGGCCTTAAGCCTCTCATTTCTTGCTTTGATTTCCTTGTATCTTTCCTTGATGTCCTGGTCCCCGTTAGCAGGCCTGCTGAATCAAGACACTTCCACACTAAGCTTCCTTTCCAGCATCTGAGTTTGTGATGTGGAAGGCTCTTGCATGCCTTCAGATGGAGTGGTAGGCCTACTTCTGTTTCCTTCTGTGGTTGTGACCTCGGCTGAGCCCTCTGTATCCTCCTGTTCAAAGACAAGATTCGTTTTCTGCCTTTTTGCTTGGCTTGTTTCTGGCTGAGCGTATGAGGTTTCTCTTGCTGATGTAGTGGCCTCCTCCCTACTTCTCTTTAGGTTCTTCTCCTCATTTTGAGGAGTCTGCATAACTGGAGGGGTACTCATGTTTGTCTCTGGTTGGTTTGATTGCTCTAATACCTGCAAGATAGAACCCTCATCAAGTTGTCTTTCTACATCAATGAGAGCATTCTCTATGTCTACCCTGGTGCTGTCTTGATCCACTAGGGTACCTTCCACCCATTCTGTTTGGTTGGCATAGGCTTCTATTTCAGGTATGGGATTGTGAATGAAAGGTCCTATCTTGGCCTTTTGTCTCTTCTTTGTGATGAATTCCAAAGGGTCATATCTCCAAACAAAACTCGTTTGGAGCTTCATTCTTTGCAGAATTAGGTGTGCTTCTTTGCCTGCCTCCCTAGAGTTGCATATGAAGGGGCCTAGTTGGTCTTTTGTTTTGAAATTGTACTTCTTCTTGGCATTGTTGAAGTTTACTTCATCTACATTGATGATTTGTCTATAGTATTCTAATGCAAAAAACCTCATTGGGAGGTATCTTGGTAGCTTGTATGGTGCTAGCATGCAACCGTAGATTCTAATTTCTGTATGGTTCTGATAAAGGTACTAGTCACATACTTTAGTCTGCTTGGAAAGTTGGAGGACTCTTTTTATTTCCGAGCTTATGCTAGGTGGAGGATTCCCAGTGAGCATGGTCATGATGAGATGTACAAAAGAATCTATAAAGTCTGAGTAAGTATAGGGTGATCCAGACTCATGAAAATGTGGGATCCAAAAGATTACAGATTTGGGCTGGCCCTTGGTGTCAAGCTTCTGAAGGGTGAATGGGAACTTATCAGCTTTATAATACAAGAACATATGATATAAGACTGAGGAATACTTGAAAACTCTTTCATTGCTCATTCTAAGAAATTGTTCATGCATGCTATCAGCTATAAATTGGGCATAGTCATAAATGACAACAAGAGGCTGTCCCGGAGTATAGATGGACATGAAGGCACAGATTAAATCATCAATGTATTCACTAGTGGTGTACCCCAAAACACAGGATATCATGGCTACAATGTTTTGGCAACATGAGGAAAAAATAACAGCTACATATGGAGGGGAATCCTCAGGGATGTGTTTTTCCTCTCTGGTGAAGGTTTGGAACAATTAGGCCAATTTTGCAGAATTAAGCTTGGGATGCTAGTCCAACAGGTCTCCAATTGAGAGGGGAGTTAGGTTTGGTCCTGGTTAGAGCTGCAACATTTCATTAATGGATTCAGCAGTGATGGTGAAGAGGACCTTCTGGTCATGAGACATTACGGTTCTATGGCTGGGGACATAGCATGCATAACACATGTGGATAATTTCTGGAAATATGTGAACCTGGGGGAACTGGTACTTGGGAAAATTGGACTCCCATAAGCCAATTTCATCACCATGGTTCGAGTATTTGTCCCTACTCTGGCAATGTACTTTGAGTAGGGGCTCTATGGCAGTGGTATCTTTTATTTGGAAATCTTTATCAGCTAAAGGAAGGTGGTCCAGGCCCAAATGGGGGGTGGTAATTGGTCTCATGTCCATGGCGATGGGGGAAACCATACTCCATTCTTGTGGATTTGAGTGTGGGGGGTAATTCAGAGTTTTTAGGGCAACGACTGTTGTGCAGATGGTTATGGCTCAGAATGTAAAAAGCAAAGTAAATTTGATATTTTTCACTTAATTAACAATGTTATGAGGGTGAATTTACTTGGAATTTGACAATGGAGTTTGTTTTCCACGGTTAAATACCTGGAATTGGGCAAAATTGACTGTAAATGGTGGTTGATGGGGGCTAGAAAGGTTTGTACAGTTTTAGTATAGACTGGAGAACGAGTTGGGCCGTCTGCAGTGTCTGTGGAGCAATGGCGGAGGTCTACAAGCGAATTCTCAGTTTTCAAGGGTCGCAACAGCATTTTGGGCTCTCAACAACAAATGTACGAAAAGAGCGAAAAGAGGGATAATATTAGGGCTTTTGAAGAAAAACGTTATTTTTTGGCGGGTTCATTGTTTGATAAACAGTGGCGGTTTTTCGGTTAAAATGGGGGAAGTTGTTTAGGAGGGCCATCACATCGCTTTTGAGAGGGAAGTGGTTTTCGGGAGGAGTTGCCCGATTCCATACATCGTGTGACACGTAGTGTCGGGGGTCAGGGGGAAAACCGCCTTATCGGGCTAGTAAAGGATGGACATCGATTGCGGCTAATATGATCACTGGTCATTAGATGAGGGGGAGGGATGATCAACGGTGGTTGGGAGACGGAGTTTCAAGGTGATTTATATATAAAGTTTTCGGGGGGCTCATGGGTCTAATCACCAGTGGTACAAGATTAGATGAACACTTAATCTCATTGAGGCTGCCTTAATACAAGGATTAATGACTGAGGGTGGGACTTTAATATATTTTGTGGGATATGGCGTAGTCATATAGTTTATAACTAAACTAAGGGGAGGGGTTATTTTATGTAAATGAGTTAAATATATACGGGTTAATGGGTTTTCAGGAATTTTATATAATAAAGTTAATATGAGGTGAAATGAGTGAAAGGGGCATTGTACTTAGGTATATGAACATTATGTGCTTTCCATACACTTAGTACTTAGGATAAATGCATTTGATGGGTTTTTGCATAAAATATGTTTATCATGGGGTTTTCCTAGGCAAAAAATAATTTAACCTTAGGAAAAGGGATTTTGTGAGGGGGATGAATGAATTGCAAGGGAATTTTAACACCTTTCACTTCTTAAGTCATTGAGTCGAGGGTCCGGTCCCACTAGAAGTTAGAAATTCTCTGACCCTCTTTGACTTAAAGAACTATAGGCATTAATATTTTTATTATGAAAGGGAAATTAGTGAGTGTTATAGGGTTTAAAATGAATGATGGGGGCGTTAAATAACCCATATTGTGAACCATTGTTTTTGCTTTGTCCACTACTAATGCATTATTTGAAAATTGCATTTAAGATAATGACATAAGTGTTTTTGCATATTCACATGATTTTTTTGCAACCTTTCTACTACTTACACACACTCATCCTACCATTTTTTCTTCGCTTTATTAGGGTGCATTTAGGTTAGCAAACCCTTATCAATATTTTTCTTTTCTTTTACAAAGTAAAGTAACTAATTCTAACCTTATATCATCCAAGGGCTCAGATTAAGCTGATGAACTCCTTTTATTTACTCTACCTATCTAACGATTTGCCAAGATTACAATGTTTGGTCATATTTTATTCACTAACTATAAACATAAAATTCAAAGCATGGTATAATCAAGATTAAACAGTTTGATTACCATGGATTGTGGCATGAGTGACAAGCTGCACATAATCACTATTATGCATAAAAGTAAATAGCAGTGGCATTTTGACTTTCACACTTTCATGGTCTCATTTTGTCTTTTGGGGTTTATTGTCCACTACGTGTCAATGACCCATAGTAGTACACCCCCTTTTCACAAAAGGGATAACGCCTGATCCATGTGTTCCTACCATCCATCTATCATCATTAGCATAAGGATCATCTTATAATTTAAACCTAGTCTGCATATGTATAATGTATATAAGTCATTAGATCCATTTCGTGTATGTAATCATCTCAGTAAATCTACTTTTTTGGTGACGATCTACATCCCGGGAGGTTTTTTATCTCACCGATCCATTCTCGAATGGTCGGCAGAGTTTTCCTTCAGCCTTACCCCAAAGCCGGAATGGATTTTGTCACTGGGATCTTAGGGGAGTCCTAGTGTTTTAGATTGAGTCTATGGAAAAGTGATTTGGGAATAATCCTAACTATTTGATTAGGTTATTTTATTACAAATTGCTTGATCTACTAGATTATATTTGTGTCGCAGAACTGGGTAGTTTGTGAGGGTTTTTTGTAAATAGGTTTTCCCCTTGAGATGTAAAAAATGTAAAAAATCATGTGTAAAGTGTCTTGAGGGTTAGAAAAATAGTTTATCCCCTCATAGGATAGTTAATTAAATTTTCTGGCCAAAATTAATTGAAATCCTAAGCTAGAAATTTGATTAATTGTAGGTCCTAAGTGAATTTAAATTTTCGAAAGGCAAAATTGGTGGGTTCTTTAAAAAAATAAATTTCAAGAGGTCCAGGGACTAAGGTTAATTGATTATTTTGCTAAATTTTATGCCTTTGGTCCCTGGGGTTAAGTCAAAGTCAAAATTTTGAGGAAATTAATTCAAAAATTTAATTTCCGAATTAATTAAAATACATTTAATTGAAAAATTTGAAATTTCCTCAATATTTAAAATTTCGACAGATGAGATTAAAAGAAATTTTGATCCTCTTCAACGGTCGAGATTGCTTTGACAAGGATCACTCAAACTAGCCATTGGAGGATTTATCTTTAAATAGGAGGTCATTTTTTCAGTCAGATCCATCCGATCTTTTGATCATGTACTAAGCGAAAATCTCTCTCTTGTAATATTTTTATGAGTAATAAAGAAAGACTTTGGGGTTAAATTTCGCTGGTGTTACTCTTCATGGAAATGCTGTAAGATGTATTATTTTTGTGCATAATTTATTTTTTTCCATTAATAATAACTTCTGAAGAGCGATCTGAGTACAGATATCTTGCTCAGTCGCTGGGATTTGAGTGATAATTTAAGTTTTGAATATAATAGCATGTATCTCTATTAAATCTGAATTTTATTATCGTTTTCCCGCTCTATGTTGATAGATGAATTGAGTTTTGTAGGAAAATCCTTGATTATTAGATCATCGGGCGTTCGGGGAAGTTCTTGGCTGATCCAACCAACGATCCGTGTTTTCTGAAGAGCCCAGTTTAAATTTGATCCCGGGCTTATCATAAGATATATTTTTTTTATGGGTGATGCATGAAGGGGTTTGAGCTTAATGCCTCCTCTAAAATTCAAAAATTTTTAATTTTTCTATGCTAAATCGTTAGATCTAGCTATTGAGAGCCTCAGATCATCATATCTGGGAACGGAGTCAGACTCACTCTCCCTAGATCTGATAGATTTGCCATTTATGTACATAGATCTGTAAATTTTTATTTTTATTTTTTTTTTAATTTTTTTTTATTGGGTGTTTTTGGGGTCATTGTATATTTCGTTTGGGTGTTTCTTGTTGTATTGTAGCTACAAATTTGAAGCTAAAGGTTGTGTAGAGTCCAGATCTAGGCCTTTGAGGGTAAGATATGGATCTCTGGGGTTCAACAACATCATATTTTGGCAGGAATATTATTCAGCCTTTGCAGTCTAGGGGTTTAATTAATTAATTGATTAATTAATTTATTTTTAATCTGGAAAATTTTTAAGGGTTTAACTGATGAATCTTAAGTAGATTATATCTATGTAATTGGAGATTTCTAGAGTTTTCTCTTAGGCACTTGGGCCACCATTTTGCTGATTGGTTTGCTGCCTGGTTTCTTTTGGGTTCATTGTGCATTTTCAAAGTTTATTTTTATTTTCTTCTCTGTAGAACCCCTAGCTGCCATACCCTATGATATGTCAAATCCACCGGTGCCATTCTGCCTAAAATCCGAGTGTCCAGCCCCCCTGCTTCCATTTGTCTGTCGCTGCTCCAAAACCTCGGATCTCTTTTCCTCCATCGAGCCTTTCTTTTAGTGTGTTGTTCTCAGCAGTTTCCCTCAGCCATTGAGGATTCAACCGACAGATTCGCTCAATCCAGATTTGTCCATCAACGTTGCTCCTTCCTCATCTCCAAACCCTCAAAATCTGTCCTTGCTTTCATTGCCCTTCTAAACCCTTCCTCTCCTGAATCTTTTCTGCTCCCAACGCTGCCATCAACCTATTCTCCCTTCGTCGTCGTCCAACTCTTTCCATCAACCTACGTACTTTCCCCCCCACGGTACCAGAATATCGTTTCCAGCTCCACACAACTCTTCTTCTACATAAATCCCCTTCTTTCTATTATCTCCGCGGCCTCCTATCACTGCGCATTCCCTGCTCCATTCATCACACTCCCAGCGCCACGCATACCTGCAACTATATCTCAAATCCGTTTTCACTTGCTCCTCCATTCACATTTCTCCTCATCCGCGTCCTTTCTACATTCTATCACTCCCTCAACGTGGTAGTCTCAACCTTCACCCTCAGTTCACCTATTCACTGCACTCCGTTTCCATACCTTGCTCCCTTACAAAAGCCTCATTCCTTCACTCTCGACCGTCGGACTGACCTGCACAATACACAACAACAAACACACACTTCGGTTTTTTATTTTTATTTTTATTTTTTTATGCCTTGGGTGTAGTTTTAGGTTAGGGTGAATATATTTATATTATTATATATTATATATATTATATATATATATATATATATATATATATATTATTTCATTAAATTAAACTTAAGTTATGAATCATTAAGTTCCAAACTTTTGATTTTGTTTTTTTTTTTAGTTTTATTCCTTTTTTATTTTATATTTTTATTTAAAATTCTAAACTTAAAATATCTAATATTATATATATATATATTTTTTGTCTTTAAATTTCTAAACATTAAAAATCATAAAAAACTAAAAATATCTAAAAATTTACAGAAATCTAAAAACTTTTAAAATTCTAAACATTTAAAAATCTAAAAAAAAATTTCTAAAAATTTTAATTTTCTTTTGTGTGATTTTAGAATCTGGACTAAAATAAAATAAAAGGGATTGTTGCTTTAACATTGAAAATTTTTAATGTGGCCCATGGCCCATTAAAATTTTAATATTCAACCCTTTGACTCATTTTTCTAGCGCATTAAAAGATTTTGATTTCTTTAGTTACCATTAAAATTTTTTCCTAAGGAATAATTGAAGCGCTAATCTAAAGTTCCTTGGTGTTATCTGGTGATCAAATGCATTTTCATGATTTTTCTATGTCAAGTGCAATAAACGTTTTAAATCATATTGATTGTTGGAGGAAGTTAAATGTTCTAGATATGAATTCTTAAACGATAATCATTTAAAATATGAAATCTCTTGCCTGTTAAAGTTTCGGGTGTTTATATTGGTTATTCATAATTGTCACTGTTCGTCACATATTGGAAAAATTGTTCTGGGTGACTTGTTTTCTTTCTTAATCTACGGTTAATTGATCATAAAGGCACTGGTCTATAATTGTTTCTATCTTATGGTCATGTCTTGTTTACGTTGACGTTTAATCTATTCATATGAATTAATCGAGATTCATTTAGATTCATCAGGTTGTCCATCATTAAGATCTCCTAGAGCCTGTGATCCACAGGCCACCCTCATCTAGGGACTACCCCCCTTAACTTGTCTAGGAGAGAGTCTAAATGAGTGAGTGAGGAGAGAGTCTAAATGGAGTGAGTGAGGATCAAGAGTGACAACCCTTATTTTGAGCGTTGTCGCGGTGCCTAGACACTTTGTGCGACAACATTTTTTGGCGCCGTTACTGGGGACCAATTTATTGGGCCTTGGCTCTACGACATTCATCTTTTATCTTTCTCATCTCTCATTCGAGCAGGCAAAGTCAACACTCCTTGGCATTACCATCGGGGACAAAGTTTTTATGTTCTTGGTTTCTTCAACATCGTTTTAATCTTCTCATCTTTTCCGCCATTCGTTAGCCCGTCAAGCAGCACAACATTTCCTAGCGTCATTTGACCGTTTCATCGCCTTATCTTTCGTCATCTCATTAATCGTTTTATCTGCACCTTTAGCACCTGGAAATTTCGGTTCATTTCTTGTTTGGGTGCCGACTCCACTTCTTCCATTTATTTTTTCTCAGACAAGAAGCCCTCCCTTATTTCTGGTTGTTTGTTGCCTTTTGGATCCTAGAGTTAGATTCATGTTCAAGTGGCGACTCCACTTTTTTCATTTCTTACAAGAATTTCTACGAGAAGCTCGCTTCTTGTGGATCTCTTGATTTTCTTGAACAGGGGACTCTCTTTAGAATCCATTTGGTCACTCATTATTCCTTCAGGTAAGTCATCATGGATGTTTCATTTACCCCATGTCATTTTACTGATGTTCTCCATGATATTCCTGAAGTGGCCATTCATAAATTGTCTTTGTTCTCGGGTGGTGATTTAGTCGTTGTTAGAAAGCATATATGTAGGTTTACTCATACAATACTCAGATATTGCCGATCTCCCCAATATGATCTTGAAGATGTCAAAATGCGTCTATTTGCCTTTTGTTTAGAGGGTGATGCTTTGAATTGGTTTAATAATTGTCCTGAAGATTCTTTCGCTTCTTTATAAGACATCATCAATGCTTTTAATGATAGATATGGTTATCAAGATAGCTCGCCTCGTGCCCCTAAAATTATGCAACATAATGAAAGTGATCTTGTGAAGGATCCAGCTATCGATGAAAGATTTCAAGACAATTCTCCATATCAGAATGTGCCATCCACTTGTACTGTTGTAGATCAAATCCATGATAGTGGGAAAATAGGCACAAGTTGTTGAATCAACGTCGAAAATGAAAGGGAAAATGATAAGCAAATTACAGAAGAACTAAAGCAGTTGGTTAGAGACATGCAGTTTAGTCAAACGCAACTGGTAAACAATATGGAGCTTCATCAAGAAATTTTTTTAACCGATTACGTCAGGGATATGAGAACTTTATACACCGACATGCAAAGTGAGCATGCTAAGGAAATGGAAACCAGGAACGCTAATCATACAGGGAAATTAATTCTATGCAAAACAAGTTATTATCCCTAGAGGAAAATATGATGATCATGGAATTCAATCATTCAAATCACGTGACTACCATGGAAGCAAGTTATCAGGAAGAAATAAGTGCAATTTAGAACAGTTTGTCAACTATGGATGAAGAAATGACCATCATGAGATTCGATTATAGTAATTAGTTAGCTATCATACAAGCAAATCATGAGAAAGAGATAAACTCTATGGAACATTGCTTGATGACCATAAAAGCAGATAATGACAAAGTAATAAAAGATATGGAAGCTAGTCAGATATGTCTTCAGAGTAAGTTATTGAGCATGGAGGAAGACCATGCCAAGGAAGTCGGTGCTATGAAGGTTGAACACTCTAACTAGATGGATGCCATAACCATACAGGTCCAGAAACTTCAACATCAGTCAGAGGATGAAAGAAACAAGGAAACATCAACATATCATAAGCCTCCCTATCTGATGCAACAATCTCCATCTTATTATGAGGTCCCTTGTTCCACTGAAAAGTGGCTAATTGAAGGTGACCTGGATAAAACGAAAATTAATAATCAAGTTGATTCTCACATGGTTGATCCACCAGTCATGGAAGATCAAGTTATAACTCATGACACCTATGAGACTGATCCATCATTCTTGATAGAGCACATATAGAATGAAGAGAGACATGTCATGCCTATCTTACATACTTCATATGAGAGTTTTGAAACAGAATGTTCCACATCGTCAGTGATACAACCTGCCACAAAGAAAAAGCGCAAGAGAAAGAGAACGAGAAAGTGATTTGATGCATTAGACAGTCGCGGGCAGCTTGATTTTCGGATAGGAAAAAGTCCTACCATATGTAGAATTGGACATGGCACATCCGAGAAATAGCCGAGAGATTTGCCTGAAAGCAGGAAAATACTCAACATGCACTATATTGAATGCATCTGATTGCATGGAGCATCTTTGTATTGTATTTCTAACCTTATGCACTGTTATTTCAGTATTTCATTTTGTAGTTAGATTTGGTTTTTCATGTTGTTAGACTAGTTAATAAATGAAGAGCTTATATCTTTCCTGTGCTTAACGTTATATGATGATTTTTGGATGGACGCTACTTATGTTTTGTTGTGTGTTGCGTGGATGCAGATTCTAGATTCTCACATTCCTCCAATGCAACAACGTGTCCCCAAGTAGAGCCAGATGTTGACCACTACGTGTCAATGACCCATAGCAGTACACCCCCTTTCGCAAAAGGGATAGCACCTGATCCATGTGTTCCTGCCATCTAGCTATCATCATCAGTCTGAGGATCATCTTATAATGTAAACCCAGTTTGCATATGTATAATGTAAATAATATTAGAAGATTCGTGTCGTGTATGTAATCACCTCGGTCAACCTACTTTTCCGGTGATGATCTACATTTCAGGAGGTTTTTTGTTTCACCGATCCATTCTCGAATGGTCGACAGAGTTTTCCTTCAACCTTACCCCAAAGATAGAATGGATTTTGTCACTGGGATCTTAGGGGAGTCCTAGTGTTCTAGATCGAGTCTATGTAAAAGTGATTTGGGAATAATCCTAACTATTTGGTTAGGTTATTTTATTACAAATTGCTTGATCTGCTAGATTATATTTGTGTCGCAGAACTGGGTAGTCTGTGAGGGTTTTTTGTAAATGGGTTTTCCCCTTGAGATGTAAAAAATGTAAAAAATCATGATGTAAAGTATCTTGAGGGTTAGAAAAATAGTTTATCCCCTCACAGGTTAATTAATTAAATTTTTTGGCCAAAATTAATTAAAATCCTAAGCCAGAAATTTGATCAGTTGTAGGTCCTAAGTGAATTTAAATTTTCCAAAGGCGAAATTCATGGGTCCTTTAAAAAATTAATTTTGAAGAGGTCCAGGGACTAAGGTTAATTGATTATTTTGCTAAATTTTATGCCTTTGGTCCCTGAGGTTAATTCAAAGTCAACATTTTGAGGAAATTAATTCAAAAATTTAATTTTTGAATTAATTAAAATGCATTTAATTGAAAAATTCGAAATTTCCTCAATATTTAAAATTTTGATGGATGAGGTTAAAAGAAATTTTGATCCTCATCAATGATCAAGAATGCTTTGACAAGGATCATTCGAACTAGCTGTTGGAGGATTTATCTTTAAATAGGAGGTCATTTTGTTAGTCAGATCCATCCAATCTTTTGATTGTGTACTAAGTGAAAAACTCTCTCTTGTAATCTTTTTATGAGCAATAAAGAAATACTTTGGGGTTAAATTTCACGGGTGTTACTCTTCATGGAAATGCTGTACGATGTATTATTTTCATGCATAATTTCTTTTTTGCTGTCAATAATAGCTTTTGAAGAGCGATTTGAGTACATGTATCTTGCTCAGTCACTGGGGTTTGAATGATAATTTAAGTTTCGAATATAATAGCAGGTATCTCTATTAAATCTGAATTTTATTATCGTTTTCTCGCTCTATGTTGACGACTGAATTGAGTTTTGCAGGAAAATCCTTGATTATTAGATCATCAGGAATTCGGGGAAGTTCTCGACTGAACCAACCAACTCCCGGTCTATGTTTTTTGAAGAGCCCAGTTTAAATTTGATCCCGGGCTTATTATAAGAGTTTGTTTGTTTGTTTTTGTTTTTTGTTTTTTGTTTTTTGTTTTTTGTTTTTTTTTTTTTTCTATGGGTGATGCATGAAGGGTTTTGAGCTTAGTGCCTCCTCTAAAATTCAAAAAATTTTAATTTGTCTGTGCTAAATTGTTAGATCTAGCTATTGAGAGCCTCAGATCGTGATATCTGGGAACGAAGTTGGACTCACCCTCCCTAGATCTGATAGATCTTCCATTTATGTACATAGATTTGTAAAATTTTAGTTTTCTGTCTTGGGTGTTTTTTGGGTCAATGTATATATCGTTTGGGTGTTTCTTGTTGTATTGCAGCTACAGATTTGAAGCTGAAGGTTGTGCAGAGTCCAGATCTAGGCCCTGGAGGGTAAGATATGGATCTTTGGGGTTCAACAACATCATATTTTAGCAGGAATATTATTTAGACTTTGCAGTCCAGGGGTTTAAATTTATTTATTTATTTATTTTTAAATCTGGAAAATTTTTAAGGGTTTAATTGATGAATCTTAAGTAGAATATATCGATGTAATTGGAGATATATATCGATGTAATCAGAGATATATATCGATGTAATCAGAGCTTTTTGGAGTTTTCTCTTGGGTTCTTGGGCCACCATTTTGCTGATTGGTTTGCTGCCTGGTTTCTTTTGGGTTCATTGTGCATTTTCAAAGTTTATTTTTATTTTCTTCTCTGCAGAACCCCTAGCTGCCATACCCTGTGATCTGTCATCCTCTGGCATCAAATCCACGGGTGCCATTCTGCCTGAAATTCGAGTGTCCAATCCCCTTTCTTCCATTTGTCTGTCGTTGCTCCAAAACCTCGGATCTCTTTTCCTCCATCGAGCCTTTTTTTTAGCATGTTGCTCTCAGCAGTTTCCCTCAGCCATCGAGGCTTCAACCGGCAGATCCGCCCAATCTAGCTTTATCCATCAGTGTTGCTCCTTCCTCATCTCCAAACCCTCAAAATCTATCCTTGCTCTCACTACCCTTCTAAACCCTTCCCCTCCTGCGTCTTTTCTGCTCCCAGCGTTGCCATCAGCCTCTTCTCCCTCCGTCGTCATCCAACCCTTTCTGTTGACCTGCGTACTTTCCTCCCCATGCTACCAGAAAATCATTTCCATCTCCACACAACTCTCCTTCTGCGTAAATCCCCTTCGTTCTATTATCTCCGCGGCCTCCTATCACTGCGCATTCCCTGCTCCATTCATCACAGTCCCAGCTCCACACATACCTGCAACTATATCTCAAATCCGTTCTCACCTACTCCTCCATTCGAATTTCTCCTCATCTGTGTCCCTTCTACATTCTATCCACTCCCTCAACATGATAGTCTCAACCTTCACCCTCAATTCACCTATTCGTTGCACTTTGCTACCATACCTTGCTCCCTTTCAAAACCCTCATTCCTTCACTTTGTGCCATTGCACTGACTTGCACAATACACAACAGCAAACACACACTTTGATTTATTTATTTATTTTCTTTTTATGCGTTAGTTTTAGGTTAGGGTATATATATATATATATTATATATATATATATATATATTATATATATTATATATATATATATATATTTTATTTCATTAAAATTAAACTTAAGTTAGGAATCATTAAGTTTCCAAAAATTCTTTTTTTTGTTTCTTTTTTAGTTTTCATTTCATTTTTATTTAATGATTTTATTTAAAATTCTAAAGCTTAAAAAAAATCTAATATTATATTTTTATTATTTTTTTAAATTTTCTAAACATTAAAATCATTAAAACTAAAAATATCTAAAAACTAAATTATTATTATTATATTTTATTATTTTTTTTAATTTCTAAAACATTAAAAATCATAAAAAAATAAAAATATCTAAAAATTAAAAAAAGCTAAAACTTTTAAATTTCTAAACATTTAAAAATATAAAGAATTTTTATTTTTAAATTTTAATTTTTTTTTGGTGGGATTTTAGAATCTGGACTAAAATAAAATAAAAGGGATTGGCGCTTTAACATTGAAAATTTTTAATGTGGCATATGGCCCTTTAAAATTTTAATATTTAATGCTTTGACTCATTTTTCTGGTGCATTAAAAGATTTTGATTTCTTCAGTTACCATTAAAAATTTTCCTAAGGAATAATTGAAGCGCTAATCTAAAGTTCCTTGGTGTTATCTAGTGATCAAATGCATTTTCATGAATTTTCTATGTCAAATGCGATAAACGTTTTAAATCATATTGACTATTGGAGGAAGTTAAATGTTCTAGATCTGAATTCTTAAACGATAATCATTTAAAATCTGAAATCTCTTGCGTGTTAAAGTTTTGGGTGTATATATTGGTTATTCATAATTGTCACTGTTCATCACATATTGGAAAAAATGTGTTGGATGGTTTGTTTTCTTGCTTAATCTATGGTTAATTGATCATAAAGGCACTGGTCTATGATTGTTTCTATCTTATGGTCGTGTCTTGTTTACGTTGATGTTTAATCTATTCATCTGAATTAATCGAGATTCATTTAGATTCATCAGGTTGTCCATAATTAAAATCTCCTAGAGCCCGTGATCAACATGCCACCCTCATCCAGGGACTACCCCCCTTGATTTGTCTAGGAGAGAGTCTAAACGGAGTGAGTAAGGATCAAGAGTGATAGCCCTTACTCTGAGAGTTGTCCCGTTGTCTAGACACTTTGTGCAACAACATTTTTTGGCGTCGTTTCTGGGGACCAATTTATTTGGCCTTGGCTCTACGATATTCATCTTTCATCTTTCTCATCTCTCATTCGAGCTGGAAAAGTCAACGCTCCTTGGCATTGCCACCGGAGACAAAGTTTTTATGTTCTTGGTTTCTTCGATATCCTTTTAATCATCTCATCTTTTCTGCCATTCATTAGCCTGTCAAGTGGCACAACATTTCCTGGCGTCATTTGATATTTTCATCGCCCTATCTTTCGTCATCTCATTAATTGTTTGATCTGCACCTTTAGCACCTGGACATTTCAGTTCATTTCTTGTTTGGGTGGCGACTCCACTTCTTCCATTTATTATTTCTTAGACAAGAAGCCCTCTCTTATTTCTGGTTGTTTGTTGCCTTTTGGATCCTAGATTTAGATTCGTGTTCAAGTGGCGACTCCACTTTTTTCATTTCGTACAAGAATTTCTACTAGAAGCTTGCTTCTTGTGGATCTCTTGATTTTCTTGAACAGGGGACTCTCTCTAGCATCCATTTGGTCCGTCATTATTCCTTCAGGCAAGTCATCATCGATGATTCATTTACCCCGTGTCATTTTACTGATGTTCTCCATGATATTCCGGAAGTGGCCATTCATAAATTGTCTTTGTTCTCGGGCGATGATTCAGTCGCTGTTAGAAAGCATCTATGCAAGTTTACTCATACAATACTCAGATATTGTCGATCTCCCCAATATGATCATGAAGATGTCAAAATGCGTCTATTTGCCTTTTCTTTAGAGGGTGATGCTTTGAATTGGTTTAATAATTGTCCTCAAGATTCTTTCGCTTCTTTACAAGACATCCTCAGTGCTTTTAAAGATATATATGGTTATCAAGATAGCTCGCCTTGTGCCCCTAAAATTATGCAACATAATGAAAGTGATCTTCTGAAGGATCCAGCTATCGATGAAAGATTTCAAGACAATTCTCCATATCAGAATGTGCCATCCACTTGTACCGTTGCAAATCAAATCCATAATAGTGGGAAAATAGGGACAAGTTGTCAAATCAGCGTCGACAATGAAAGGGAAAATGATAAGAAAATTATAGAAGAACTAAAGCAGTTGGTTAGAGATATGCAGGCAATCAAACACAACTTGTAAAAAATATGGAGCTTAATCAAGAAAAATTTGTGACCGATTATGTCAGGGATATGAGAACTTTATACACCGTCATGCAAAGTGAACATGCTAAGGAAATGGAAACCATAAAAGCTAATCATGACAGTGAAATTAATTCTATGTAAAACAAGTTATTATCCCTAGAGGAAAATATAACGGTCATTGAATTCAATCATTCAAATCAAGTGACTGCCATGGAAGCAAGTTCTCAGGAAGAAATAAGTGCGATTTCGAACAAGTTGTCAACTATGGATGAAGAAATGACCATCATGAGATTCGATTATAATAATCAGTTAGCTATCATACAAGAAAATCATGAGAAATAGATAAACTCTATGCAACATTGCTTGATGATTGTAAAAGTAGATAATGACAAAGTAACAAAAGATATGGAAGCTAGTCAGCTATGTCTTCAGAGTAAGTTATTGAGCATGGAGGAAGACCATGCCAAGGAAGTTGGTGCTATGAAGGTTGAACACTTTAACCAGATGGATGCCATAACCATATAGGTACAGAAACTTCAACATTAGTCAGAGGATGAAAGAAACAAGGAAATGTCAACAGATCATAAGCCTCCCTATCTACTGCAGCAAGCTCCATCTTATTATGAGGTCCTTTGTTCCGTTGAAAAGTGGATAATTGAAGGTGATCTGGATAAAATGGAAATTAATAATCAGATTGATGCTCACACGGTTGATCCACCAGTCATGGAAGATCAAGTTATAACTCATGACACCTATGAGACTGATTCATCATTCTTGACAGAGCAGATGCAGAATGAAGAGAGACATGTCATGCATATCTTACATACTTCATCATAAGATATATTATATATATATTTTATGGGTGATGCATGAAGGGTTTTGAGCTTAGTGCCTCCTCTAAATTTCAAAAAAATTTAATTTTTCTGTGCTAAATCATTAGATCTGGCTATTGAGAGCCTCAGATCATCAGATCTGGGAATGGAGTCAGACTCACCCTCCGCAGATCTGATAGATCTGCCATTTATATACATAGATTTGTAAAATTTTAGTTTTCTGACTTGGGTGTTTTTTGGGTCATTGTATATATCGTTTGGGTGTTTCTTGTTGTATTGCAGCTACAGATCTAAAGCTGAAGGTTGTGCAGAGTCTAGATCTAGGCCCTGGATGGTAAGATCTGGATCTCTGGGGTTCAACAACATCATATTTTGGCAAGAATATTATTCAGCCTTTATAGTCCAGGGGGTTTTATATATAATATATATATATATGAATCTGGAAATTTTTTAAGAGTTTAACTGATGAATCTTAAGCAGAATATATCAATGTAATCAGAGATTTCTGGAGTTTTCTCTTGTGTTCTTGGGCCACCATTTTGATGATTGGTTTGATGCCTGATTTCTTTTGGGTTCATTGTGCATTTTCAAAGTTTATTTTTATTTTCTTCTCTGTAGAACCCCTAGCTTCCATACCCTATGATCTGTCATCCTCTGGCACCAAATCCATGAGTGCCATTTTGCCTGAAATTTGAGTGTCTAGCCCCCCTGCTTCCATTTTTCTGTCGCTGCTCCAAAACCTTCGATCTCTTTTCCTCCATCGAGCCTTTTCTTAGGCGTGATTCTCTTAGCAGTTTCCCTTAGACATCGAGGCTTCAACCGACAGATCTGCTCAATCTAGCTTTGTCCATCAGCGTTGCTCCTTCCTCATCTCCAAACCCTCAAAATCTGTCCTTGCTCTCACTTCCCTTCTAAACCCTTCCTCTCCTGCGTCTTTTCTGCTCCCAACGTTGCCATCGACTTCTTCTCCCTCCGTCGTCATCCAACTCTTTCTGTCAACCTGCGTACTTTCCTCCCCACACTACCAGAAAATCGTTCCAGCTCCACGCAACTCTCATTCTGCGTAAATCCCCTTCCTTCTATTATCTCTGCGGCCTCCTATCACTGCACATTCCCTGCTCCTCCATCCGCATTTCTCCTCATCCGTGTCCCTTCCACATTCTGTCCACTCCCTCAACGCGACAGTCTCAACCCTTCACCCTTAGTTCACCTATTCGCTGCACTCCGCTGCCATACGTTGCTCCCTTACAAAACCATTGGATTGACCTGCACAATACATAACAACAAACACACACTTCGATTTTTTTATTTATTTTCTTTTTATGCGTTGGGTTTAGTTTTAGGTTAGGGTGTATATATATATATATATATTTATTTCATTAAAGTTAAACTTAAGTTCGGAATCATTAAGTTTCCAAAAATTTCGATTTTTGTTTCTTTTTAGTTTCATTTCATCTTTATTTTATGATTTTTATTTTAAAATTCTATAAAGCTTAAAAAATCTCTAATAAAAAAAAAAAAGAAAAAAAATTTAAAAATGTCTAAACATTAAAATTCATAAAAAACTAAAATATCTAAAAAAATAAAAAAAAACTATTTTTTTTTTAATAATTTCTAAACATTAAAATCATAAAAAACTAAAAATATCTAAAAAATTATAAATATCTAAAAACTTTTA
Organism: Pinus taeda; assembly: GCA_000404065.3. Classification (NCBI taxonomy): domain Eukaryota; kingdom Viridiplantae; phylum Streptophyta; class Pinopsida; order Pinales; family Pinaceae; genus Pinus; species Pinus taeda. The sequence goes on from APFE031510714.1 coordinate 55,513, forward strand.
AAATTCTAAACATTTAAAAATCTAAAAAAAATTCTATTTTTTTTTTTGTGATTTTAGAATCTGGACTAAAATAAAATAAAAGGGATTGACGCTTTAACAATAAATTTTTTTCCCCGGATGCAGGTGTTTAAATCTGCCTTAAATTCGATGGGACTGGAGTGGGCTGAGAAAAGCCGCCACCTGCCAGCCCTGTATAGAGATGCCATTTACATGTGGCCGGATGATCATAAGCAGGTGGGCTTCGTTCTGTTTAAAGGAATTTGTTCAAGCGACTCTGATTTACCTTTCACCTCCGCATGCTCTGTTATGTCCTGGCTCTTGGCGCCCATGAATGCCACAGTAATGGCGGGAGCATCTCGAGGCAGGAGAATGGGCATTAAAACCAGCCTCCGCCATGGGTTTCTTCAGGTGTCTCTTATGTTATGTTGGTTGGGCCCTTGCTCTGTTAGCTCGAAGCAGCTGCCTCTGTCAATTTCCTTGACACTCTTTGAAGCTTTGGGCTCCTGTCCGATTGTTTGTTTGTCTGGCCTAAGTCCTACCTCTTTGGTGGTTCGTTCTAGTACCCACAAGGGCGCTGACGCTGTTGACATGCCTCACCCCCGCCAAAGGATGTTAAGCCGTAGAGGCACCTCTCGGGGGGCGCCTTCTTGCCCTCCTTCCCTCTCTCCCTCCAACGAATTCACTTCTGGCCAGTACCCTCGCACTCGCAGCGAGAAAGGGAAATTTCTGTGGCCAAGTCAATTCCTTGAGCCCAGCTCTCCAGGTTCCTCGTCCTCGCCCTCCTTTGGTTCTGCAATCTTCACTTTTAATTGCACCCTGAAATGTCCTCGGATTACAACCCATGTCTCAGTGCTCTTTCTCGAGGAAGCCCAGGAAGAGGGCGAGTCCAGTGTTCCTCAGGAGGACCTAGGCTTAGTTCCTGCGCCGAATTCTGGCTCCCCGCGAGTTATGGAGAGTCCTGAGAGCAATGTTAATGACACAGTGGTGGAGCCAACGACCCCGGGTTCGTCAGTGAACAAGGATGCCCAAGCGCAGGATCTGGCTGATGGTGGCTGGTGCAGGATCGTGGAGGAGCCTCCAAGCACCTAATTCATGCTCAACAGCTCCGTCTCAAGTTATGAAACCCAGTATTGAGGACTTCTTGCCAATGTTGACAATTTTTGTAATAGCTGTTACGTCGAGGGTTAATATGCATGTTTTTTGTAATGCCTGTAAGCTTAGCAAGACCAAGATGGGTAACTCTAGATCCCCTGTGTGGGACTGCATAACATGGCCTAGTCCAAACTCTCTGTTCTGGACAATTTTCTGTTTCAAGCCGCCTTTCCTTCTGGGCCGCTGTTTCTTATGCTAGTCATGCTGTAACTGTATACCTTTAATGTGAATAATAGAATAATCTTATTTAGAAAAAAAAAACAATAAATTTTTTTAATGTGGCCTATGGCCCATTAAAATTTTAATATTTAACCCTTTGACTCATTTTTCTGGCACATTAAAAGATTTTGATTTCTTCAGTTACCATTAAAAAATTTCCCTAAGGAATAATTGAAGCGCTAATCTAATGTTTCTTGGTGTTATCTGGTGATCAAATGAATTTTCATGATTTTTCTATGTCAAGTGCGATAAACGTTTTAAATCATATTTAATGTTGGAGGAAGTTAAATGTTCTAGATCTGAATTCTTAAACAATAATCATTTAAAATCTGAAATCTCTTGCATGTTACAGTTTCAGGCATTTATATTGGTTATTAATAATTGTTACTATTCGTCACATATTGGAAAAATTGTTCTGGATGACTTGTTTTCTTGCTTAATCTACGGTTATTTGATCATAAAGGCACTGGTCTATAGTTGTTTCTATCTTATGGTCATGTCTTGTTTATGCTGACATTTAATCTATTCATCTGAATTAATTGAGATTCATTTAGATTCATTAGGTTGTCCATCATTAAAATCTCCTAGAGCCTGTGATCCATAGGCCACCCTCATCTAGGGACTACCCCCCTTGACTTGTCTAGGAGAGAGTCTAAATGGAGTGAGTAAGGATCAAGAGTGACAACCCTTACTCTAAGCATTGTCGCGGTGCCTAGACACTTTGTGCGACAACAGGGTTCATATATTTTTCGTTTTTTGTCCTTTTCCTTCTTTTTGTCCTTTGGTTATTCTTTTAGGACATACCCTCATTACATATTTTTTTATTTTATTATTTTTTTTAATATGGAAAACATTTGCAGAAAGCCAAGATATGTATGATATTACAAGGCTTAACCTTAGTCATTCAAAATTATGTCTCCTATTGGTATAGGAACCTAACACTTCCCAACATTGTTGACTAGCTTGGAGAGTTGCAGCTTTCTTTCTCCTTTTCCATTCCACCTCCTCTCACAATGTGCTTCCTTTCTCTTTCCTCCGTTCTTCTTTGGCTGCTTGTCTAGCAAAATATTCCTTTTCTTTTCCCTAGTTCCTTAATGACTTTCCTTTTCATTTTTTTCTCCTTCTGCTTTTTTTCATGTCTTATCCTCTTCTCATTTGCTACTTTTGCTTAAGAAAAACTCTCAGATTCTTCTTGTTTCTTATCAATTTTTGCCCGATCCTCTAAGAATTTGGTTCTTTCCTAGGCTTGCTTCTTGTTAGATTTTAAGCACAACTGCAAGATCTAGTTGTGATAAAAATACTACAAGATAGAAAAGAGAAAATAGAATAAACTAACACTCAAATAAACTAGGTAAATAAAGAACTAATTCAAATTCACTCGATGATTATTTCTCGAATTGAGTACAATTAAATAACCCTATCATAAAGAAAAGAAATGCACACTAAATTTGGTTCCCTGTGTATGCACAGTTATTAGAAAACCAATTCTCTCTCGGTTATAGTTAATTCGACCAAAAATGAAGTTTTAGGGTCTAAAGTAGAGTTAGTGTTAATAATAAAGCCAACTAAAGATAAACTATGCTAAAATTAAGTGAAAAATAAATATAAAACTCATTGATATAGTTCCTAACTCAAGCATTGATCCAGATTGGGTCATTATATTATTTTTCATCCATCTTGATGAATTAAGAGTGGAAAATGTGGAGGAATCATCTAACATGCCTGTTTTTACTAGCATGGCCCAATTTAGCAAAACGAGGTCTGAAACCTTCTAGGAGCATTTTGAGGCATCAAAGGATATTTTTTGGAGGTAAATTTGGTCGCTTTAGTGTGGCACTATTTCATGCTACTCTACATGTTGTAGCTTTTCCTATCTCCTGTCACACAATTGCTTCAAAAGATATAGAAGCCTTTTAGAGACAACCTTTGGGTTGATAGGAGACTAGTGCCTAGAGCATCCTAGAGGAGTGCTTTTGAAGATTATCTAAAGTATTTCTGCTACACTCCATACATCACATAATTTGGAAAGGGATAATTCAGGGCTTGGTTCAATAGCCCTTCGCCAAGGTAAACTCAACCAAACAAACTGGTAGATAATGGCTAATTTTAGAGATAAATGTGTTGGTTCTAGTGGTCGACACACAACAATACACAACTTAACATTGTTATTATAGTATAGATGAATGGGAGGAAGGAAAGGACGAAAATCGAAGTAGAAATTTGGACATAACGCAGAATCCTAAGAAACAATCTCCAATAGAAATATGGAAGAGTGAGGAGGGGAAATGCAGAAAAAGTGGAGTGCAAATTAAGGTCTAAAGCTCTATGCCTAACGAATACAGTTTTCTCCAATTAGCATGAGTAAATATGTGCCTAAATACAGGTACTGTAGGCTATCAAATAACACTAGTAAATTTGTGTTTACACATGTACTTCTCACTACTTAGCAACATACATACAAACATGAGAAAGTGAAACTGACAACTTCATAACACAATTTCAGAAGAGGAAAGGCAAACATGAAGTGATATACAAAGGGGAAAACATACTACGCATTGCTCCAATTAGAATCAACAAAACTGCTTCATTAATATTTGAGGATTGAGTCTAAATCACCAATCCATCACATTTAACAATTGTATATTCCTGAGCACCTCATGAACAAGCAAATTGAACCAAAGTGGAACCACTTTCTCTGCAAACAGAGCTCAGAACTTGCAAAAGTAGAATTTGAGCCTCTAGAATGGAAAAAATGGGAACATTTTTTAAGTGTTTCTTATCTCTATTTGTAAGGAGAGGGGAGATTTGAACAACAGTTAAAAAAAATCTTACTCGAGCTCCAGCTATCTGATCGACTAGCAATCTCAGTGTGTGCAGGTTTTGTTGCCAAAAATGATTACAATCAGATTTGATTCCGTTCTTGGAAATGCAAAAAATACAGAATAATAGACATAAAGAAAACTAAATGATGGTTGAGGAAAATATCTCCCTGCCATTCTTGTGATGGCCTTCGATCGGGTCATGTCTTTTCCGTGTGTTCCTCTTTAGTTTCTCGACTGTTTCACCTGTCGCTTTCACCTTAACTACTTGAATTCCCACTCTCTGGAGATGAGAGCGATCAACTATTGGTTGCTTATAACATAGAAGAAACATAGATCGACCTGTCAGTCCTTCATTGTCTGACTACGTGGAGCTCCATGCTGAGAAATTAATTCTCAGGTGACCTGCACACTCCTCTGAGAGTCCCATGCTTATTTATCGTTCTACTGATCCGAGTTGACTCAACTCTCGGATTTAACCAAGATATTTTGCTTTCGTGATGTGATTAGAATTGAAATTAAAATAGCATAAAGGAACATAAATGCATGCCGTAAAGAAGAAGGAACATGACAATCATCAACAACATAAAACTCAAGACGTTGATAGCGAAGTTCGTCCAGGAGGGACTACGTCTCCAGGCCCCTATGTCAAAATGGTGTAGGTCGTTGCATTAAGCGTTGTCAATAGTGATGATGTACATAAGAGGTGAAGTCGCTATCATACAAGGAAAATTCCCTCACGCAGGAGTGGCTCCAAGAGATGTTTTGCTATATGAACTCTCAGTAAAAAAGGACTCCTATCAGTATGACATAAACTCATGCATGATGATAATGAGCATCTTGCCAACATGGTATAAACAGGATCTCAATGCAAACATACATGGCGACACGTGAGTATCGCATCAACATAACAACAAAGGGATCTCAGCAAAACATGATGAATCATGACAACAAGTACATCCCACAAATGATTCTGCATCAAATCAAGCAGGAACCATGAGACAAGTTAAGAAACAAGATCCCTCACCAAACATCAAACAGGGATCTATGTAGCACAATGCATAGCAAAAAGAAGTACATGCACACACTGCCTATACCTCACATCCTGGGGCCATTTGAAGAAAAGGATGTTAAACTGTTGAAGCTGGCCGCACCATCAATATCGTGATGTCGAATCGCGTGGAAAAGACTGCTTGCACATGAATGCTGACACCTGCACTCCACTTTGAAAAGTGGTTGAAAAATGAAATGAGAAAATGGAAGATCTGAATGCACCATCAGATTTGTGGTGTTGAATAGTGCAAAATCGACTGTCAAATTTCTGAATTATGAGAAAGTGGAACTCTGATGCTTAAGGAATATTTTATATTCCCCTTAGATTCCTCAAAGGTTCCCTCCTCCGGGTCCTCTAGAAATATACTACTCAGATCAGGAAACTGACTGTGCCATCGGGTTTATGTCGTCGAGAGGTGTAGGATTGACAAAAAATTTGTCCAATTTGGACGTTGCAAAAATTTCATCCTCGTGAGAATTTCACCCAATCATGGTTCTGCCTGTGTTATTCCCAGGTTCACGGTTCCACCTTGCATTAAAAATAAATTAAAAAATTGTCTCGATCCATGTCCGTGCTCTACTGCTCCTCCATGCTAGGCACACTAGGAAAATTCTAGGTTTATATGTCAATAGTTGGGTAGACATTGCAATGAAGGCTGTTGGCGCAATGGTAAAATTCCAAATTATAATGAGGAGGTCAGGTGGTCAAACCTCGACCCCTCCACATTTACACACCCTTCAGTTTTTTTGAAAACCGCATTAATGTTTTTGGGGGTCAGGTCTGCATTGGGTAGCCCGCCCCTTAACTCCTGCAGATGTGCTGTGTGGCACGCTATTTTGAATTGGGTCGTTGGCGCGTTTAATGGTTTTGTTATTTGGTTTGTTGGGCCGCCCGTGGTGCAGGCCGGCCACGTGGTCGGGTGGGTTCCATTCCCGCTGACCCATTTATATTTATGGTATAGTGTGGTGGGGCGTGGGCCGGGTCCACAGGAGGTGGCTCGCTCACCGTCCAAATGTTATTCTTGATGTGGGACATGTTGGAGGGCTTGGCGAGGTAATGGCTGCCGAGCCATATCAAACTTAATGTGGTTGCGGGAGGGCCGACAGGGGTCATGGTCCATCGGCCCATAAATTTTTTGATTTTATTATAACTTTGGGTCCGATGAAGGTGGCGGGGGTCATGGACCGACACCCAAATTATATTATTTTTTGATTTTTATTGTTATAAGCACAATTTTTGAATTTGTCTAATATAGGGGATATTAGAAAAATGAACGATCCAACAAATTCACCCGCTTTTGGGAGCTAGGTTTCATGCCTCGGGGTCGGTCAAATTGTAGGACACTTAAACCTAGCCCATAGTCCAACTTTGACCAAAACTTTGACTGGCTTGTCTCCCTCATACGAGCTCGGATTGACGAACTGTTTGCACTGTTGCGATCAAGATGACAAGATATACACTTTGTTCTTATTTCAAAAGCATTATGATCACTCTAATTTTTGAGCTTCCATAAGCCCTCTTTGTCTTGTGTGTGTCTCTAGAGCCACCTGGATCAATCCTCCCCATTGAGGAGATTTTGGTCATCCAAAAGCATGAAAAATAATCTGCAACTTCTCTATACCTTATGTACATCACAAGCATCATGAAAGACCTCACTTCCATCTCCTTCACCTCTGTTCTTTGGAGCCTTTAGCGATGAGCCGACACCTGCAACTTCTAAAACCTATAGTACATTGTTTTGCAAATTACATGCTTAACTTTCACGACCAATTAATGACTCACGCATCCCATATTTTCCACGAGTTTATAACACATACTTGGTGGTCAGTTTTACATCAAAATGGAAACAATTCCCCAGCTACGAAAACAAGGCCAACATATCATTGTTGCTCCAACAAGTGATGGAAAACACATCAACACTGCAACACATGATTTACAAAGATAAGGCCAAACACTATTTTTGCTTTGACAATTGATGGAAACACAACATCACTTTTAGATTTTAAAATGCAACTCAACATAAGACCAAACATCATTGTTGCTTAACAAGTGATGGAAAACAAATCATCACTTTTACATTTTAAAATGGAACAAATGATTTACAAAAGCATGACCATGACAAGCTAACATATCGAGAAACCATTTTTCACTTATCGCTGTGAATGGGTCATCCCCCTATGGTGGTTTTGCTTGTCGAACAATTGTTTCTCCTGGTTCATGCACTGACACTTTGTCTTTAAGGCGCTGCTATGGATGGAGCCTCTAGCATGTGGCTCTTTGATGGTCATTTATGTAGCAATGACTGTAATAGGTCTTCTTCCTCCAGATCAATTTAACATGTTTCTTTATCTGCTTTGAGAGGGTATTTCATGCCTCTTCTTTGTTTGTGTTGCTATTCTTTTCCAACACTTAGGTTATGTAATCCACAAAAGGTACATGTTTTTCGATTCCATGATTTACGTTCATCTTTAACAACATGATTATAACCGAAATGAACATTCAAATATCGAAACTGGTTATACCTTTCCTTTCCATCTCTGGTGTAAGTATGGCGATGAGAGCTTCCCTCAACTCTTTCCTTGCCATGGGCACTGCCATGGGATGATGGGGATGTGTTGCCATGATTCTCTTTCCTCGACGATTTCGTCGATGTCTCGGAAGCATATGAAACCTTCGAGCATTCTCCCTCTGTGTATCTGAAGCCTGAAAATTGAGGTCTCTGCACAACCTCCAATGATTGAGTTATGCCTTGGTTATTAACACCAAGTTCTTCTCCTTCCTTGGACCTCATCCGGGTAAGGAGCCTCATGTTTGTCCCTGTAACTGGTATCTCTACATCTCCAATAGAAATCATACTATGTGAAGATTAAACCGAAAGGAAATCAACATCTTTTACCTCCTCTGTCGATTTGGAAAGAACTGATGAGGGTTTCTCATCATCTATTGTTGGTGGTTCACTAGTTATCTCGACGCATTCCCCAACTTCCTTTCTGACATACCCAAGTCCTGCCTGACGGGGTAATTCTTCTACTTTGATGGGTTTGAAAATGCCTTGGCCATCAATGCCCAAGCCTTTTCCTTCATACCCCATTCTCTTCAACAATTTGGAGCCAATTCTTGTGGTATGATTTTCAAAAACAACAAAACCATCATCAGGACACATACATGAATTCAGAGAACTACTTTTTACCTCACATGGGTCACACTTCCACTTTTCCAAGGCCTCGTCCTTTGCTTGTAGCTGTTGTAGAAAACTATGTTTTTCCTCTTTCTCTTCTTGTAGATGCATCCTCAATTCAACATTCTCTATTTGAAGGTTTTGGTTGTTGTGATTCAGTTCTTCCAGGGCCTCTTCCATGGCTCGCAACTGAAGCTTCAATCGCTCCTTTTCCTTTGTCTCTTTCTATAGAGTTTCATACATTATTTCCACCCTTTGGGAAATTTTGAGCATGATCTCGTACATCGTTTTCATCCTCTGTCACTGCACGTTCCATTGTTCACACTTGCAATTCACATCCTTGCAAAGACCTCTTTGATACCAAACTTGATCCGAGTTGACTCAACTCCCAGATTTAAACAAGATCTTTTGCTTTCGTGATGTGATTAGAATTGCAATTAAAATAGCATAAAGGAATATAAATGCATGTTGTAAAGAAGAAGGAACATGACAATCATCAAAAACATAAAACTCAAGGCATTGATAATGAAGTTTGTGCAGGAGGGGCTACGTCTCTGCGCCCCGGTGTCAAGATGGTGTAGGCCGCTGCATTAAGTGCTACCAATTGTGATGATGCACATAAGAGGTGGCGTCGCTATCATACAAGGAAAATTCCCTCAAGAAGGAGTGGCTCCAAGAGAAGTTCCGCTACATGAAATCTCAGTCAAAAAGGACCCCTATCAGTATGACATAAACTCATGCATGATGATAATGAGCATCCTGACAACATGGCATAAAGGGGATCTAAATGCAAACATACACGACGACACATGAGTATCCCATCAACATAACAACAAAGGGGTCTCAACAAAACATGATAAATCATGACAACAAGTACATCCCACAAATGATTCTGCATCACATCAAGTAGGAATCATGAGACAAGTAAGAAACGAGATCCCTCACCAAACATCAAACAGGGATTTGTGCAACACAATGCATAACAAAAATAAGTACATGAACACACTGACTATACCTCACATCCTGGGGCCATCTGAAGAAAAGGATGTCAAACTGCTGAAGTTGGCCACACCATCAATATCACGGCATCGAATCGCATGGAAATAACTACTCGCACATGAATGCTGACACATGAACTCCACTTTGAAAAGTGGTTGAAAAATGAAATGAGAAAATGGAAAATCTGAATGCACCATCAGATTTGTGGCATATAATAGTGCAAAATCGACTGTCAAATTTCCGAATTCTGAGAAAGTGGAAATCTGGGGCTTAAGGAATGTTTTAGATTCCCCCTAGATTCCTTAAAGATTTCCTCCTCTAGGTCCTCTAAAAATCTACTTCTCAGATAAGGAAACTGATTACACCATCGGGTTCGTGTCGCTGAGAGGTGTAGGATCGATATAAAGTTTGTGCAATTTGGACACTGCAACAATTTCATCCTCCTAAGAATTTTGCCCAATCATATTTCCACCTATGTTATTCCCAGGTTCATGGTTCCACCCTACATTAAAAATCAATTAAAAAATTGTCTTGATCCACATGCACGCTCTGCTGCTCCTCCATGCCGGACGCACTAGGCAAATGCTAGGTTTATATGTCAAAAGTTGGGTGGACATTGAAATGAAGGTTGTTGGCCCAACGGTAAAATTACGAATTATAATGAGGAGGTCAGGTGGTCAAACCTCGACCCCTCCACATTTACACACCCTTTAGTTTTTTGAAAAACCGCATTAATGTGTTTTTGGGGGTCGGGTCTGCATTGGGCAGCCCGCCCCTTAACTCCCGCGGATGTGCTGTGTGGCACGCTGTTTTGAATTGGGCCGTTGGCGCGTTTAATAGTTTTGTTGGGCCACCCATGGTGCGGGCTGGCCACGTGGTCAGGCAGCTTAGATTCACACCCACCCATTTATATTTATGGTATAGTGTGGTGGGGCATGGGCCAGGTCCACCGGAGGTGGCTCGCCCACTTCCCAAATGTTATGTTTAATGCGGGACATGTTGGAGGGCTCGGCGGGGTAATGGCCACCGAGCCATATTAAACTTAATATGGTTGCGAGAGGGCCGATGGGGGTCATGGCCCGTCGCCCCATAAAAAAATTGATTTTATTATAACTTTGGGTCTGACAGGGGTGGCGGGGGTCATGGCCTGCCACCCAAATTATATTATTTTTTGATTTTTTAATTTTTATAAGCACATTTTTCGAATTTATCTAATATAGGGGATGTTAGACAACTTAAAGATCCAAAAAATTCACTTGATTTCAGGAGCTATGTTTCATGCCTCGAGGTCAGTTAAATTGTAGGACACTTAAACCTGGCCCATAGTCCAACTTTGGCCGAAACTTTGACTAGCTCGTTCTCCCTCATACGAGCTCGAATTGACAAATCGTTCGTACTGTTGTGATCAGGATGACAAGATCTACACTCTGGTCTTGGTTTGAAATCATTCTGATCACTTTTATTTTTGAGCTTCCATAAGCCCTCTTTATCCCGTGTGTGTCTTTAGAGCCACCTGGATCATATACAAATCTTGATTGTCCACAAAGGTGATTGATTTGTTCTTATTTACCATGACCATTCATGCACATGAAATAGTCGAATTCATTTCTACTACCAATGTTTTCTTTGGTTTCTTGTTACAAAGTCTTCCACAGGATTAGCCCTTTTCAATTACCAAGTCCTCTGTACCTTCATTCAATATCGTAGTTGCTAGCCCATACATTTTTCAAATTTATGTATTTCCTTATCAGAGCGATTCCATATCGCAATCTTCTTAGTGGTGTAGTATTCTAATTTGTTGATTGTCGACCTCTGATATGAAGAGCGCCTTCTGCTTAGCCCTTCCGACATTTCTCACCATAGGACCAAGGGTAGTGACTTGCCACTTAGCCTTGAGGTGCTAGAGAATTTAGAGTCCTGCCAGGGGCCATTCTCCCTCTATTAACAACTCTCCGCCCCTAGTTCTTTAAGTTCTTCTGGACTATGTCCCAACAAAATATCAAAGCCCCCTTATCAGAACTTTTTCAAGTATCAAGTGTTACAAAGTGCCGACATCCTCAACCTCTGATATGACATCATCACTTCCACGTGGCACCTCATGAGTGTTGACACATTTCACCCATATTTTCCCCCTTAGGCCCCCTGAAAATGCAAAAATTGCTTGCCGCGTGTCCTTCCATACCACCACATCATGTTGACGTGAGATGCCACTGTAGCGTTATCGGAACCAATCATATGTTGCCACGTGTTCTACTAGAGGAGAGAGAAAAGGGCCTTCCCACCTTTGGTTTTGCGATGAAATAATTTGTTAATCCTTTATTGGCGTTCTCAGTGGTGTTTAATTCTATTGGCACTTCACCCATATCGCAACTTTTTAAAGGTTGTCACTTGAAGAAGTTCTGATTTCCCAATTATCAATATTCGTGATGTGTCGATGCGCTGATATGTACGACCTTCGATATGCAATGCGTTGATATGCCCAATGCTCCGATATGCGATCACTGATATGCCTGATGTCGCTGGATCTCCTACATGCGATCACCGATATCTCTGATGTTATGATGTTGCGATTGCCGATATCTTTAGACCTCCGATATGCAAAATCCGATATTCTGGACCATCCTAAGGCCTCAATCCTTGAAACTTCGGTAGACCATATCTTTTGATCCAGGATTCTATTTTTGGAATTCCGCATATCGTTGGAATGCTTGTTTAGATCACTTTTTACTAGAGAAGGTACAATGTAGGCTTTGTGTCCTTTTTCTTCTTGGAAAATGATTGAAAAATTCTTTGCTCATTTACTTTCTAGACAACAGAGAACACATTTTGTAGTAAGTGACAACATTGGCTCCAATTGGGGACAATGCCTTGATGGCAAGGTGCTGAGAACTTGCAGACTAGTAGCATTCACCATTGGGCATGGAGTTAAAAAAATATATTGAACCCATAAAACTAGAAAATCTCCATGGAAATTTATTTTCTGAGAGTCCTTTCCTCATAATAATGAAATTTTTAGAGAATTATATATTACAGAGCAATGGAACACATAAAATATTGGAAAAATATAAACACAGAAAACACATAAAACAAGAGAGACACAAATATACGTGTTTCACCCAATTCGAGCTACGTCCACGGAGAAACAACCAGTCCTTCTTTTTATATTGTCCAGCAAAATGAAGAGATACAACCTACAGTAGATCCGCTATAATTCCCTCTTCGCTCTCAATCTCCTCTCTCTTCCTCACTTAGAATACAAATATATATAAATGCAATATAATTCCCTCATATATAGCAAGGGGTTGCCTTCTAGGGAAAAACCCTAAATTAAACATAACTTCTACCGTTAGATCTTCACCTAATGAATGACCCAGATTGACTACCAAATTACAACATTTTACAAGGCAATTTTACATCTATTCTTAGCTTCGGGGGCACTGCCCCCGATCCCCCTGACAGGGGGGGGGGGGGG